>VZRL01002171.1:801026-936621 GCA_013397895.1 Origma solitaria
GGGCGGCGAAGAAGAGCCGCGGCCGTCTGGGTGAATGCTGGGGGAAAGTAGAGGGTTGCTGTGCTCGGTGGAGTGAAGGCGAACGCGGGGAGGTCGGGGGGGTCCCGGGAGGCTTGGGAGCGGCATGTGAAACGGAGGCGGTGGGGGGGCACTGGAGTTCGGTCCGGGGCTTTTATTTGGCATTTGAGCCTCTCTGGGCCAGGCTGCGGTGGTGTTTCCCAGGCTGGCTGAATTGGAGGTGCGACAGCGTCGCTCGGTGTGGCTGTTAGCGGCTGCCCAGCTCTGGCCCCGCCCTGCCCAGTGTTGCGGTCCAGCTCCAGCGAGGCTCTTCAGGGGGTGCCAGGATGAGTCCGTCGTTTCCCTGTGCTCCAAGGCAAGAGTCAGGAACCTTCTCCGATATTTGCTTTCGAGTCAGTATGTGAGAGGCCAAGACAAGTACAAGCCCCTGTTTGACAGACTTGCCTGTGGTTGCTCGAGGACTCGGAGACTTGCTTACTCATCGGATTAGCCGTGATAGGAGAAGCAGTGGAAGACTTTGGTAGCTTTATTACTGTTAGTAAATTGTTTGCAGAAATAATTATAGGACGTGAGCATTCCACAGGTTAGTGTGTAGCTATTCTGTAATCAGAGCAGTATCAGAACAGTAGTGATGCTGTCGGTTCTCTGGGTACGTGAGACTTTGAATATAAGCATTTGTTCAAGATCTTGGTTAATTACTTTCAAAGAAGGATGGAATAGGGTATTTGTGTGGCAAGATGAAGTATTTCTTATTTTTTATATGTGACAGATTTTATTTTAGGTACATCATCCTCAAACATCACTTCATTGTGCAGTTATTGATAAAGGTTGATAAACTAACCAAGAACTGATTGTTACCATCTCTGCAATACTTTGGACAAGCATTAGACACTGCATTTCTTATACGAAGGTGAATAGTAGTTGAGATCTGTAACTGTTTGTCCAACCGTGTTAAATAGTTAATGTGTGGCATAAGATCTCTAACTTCATTGGAAGATGTACCTAAATAAAGTGTAGTTCTTCATAATTATTAGAAAAGCTCATTATGGCATGAGCTTAATGTGTACAGAGCTTACTGAATTCTGGAATGTGGTTTAAGTACCTACAGTGCATGGCCTGCGAAGTGCAACTTACCTGTCCCTTTTTGACTGAGAAACCGAGGGCTTTTATTTAAGAGACTTTATTTTGATAAGGATTATAAAAATCGTTAGGAATGGTAGAGTTGAAGTAATTTACAGTAGCAACACCAAGATACTGACAGCATATAAAATAGGTGTTTCCTAGAAAGTAAATTGAATCATTGACAAGGTGTAAACAAAAGCACAATCAGGAAGAAAGCCCCAAAAGTGTGGAAAGGTGTATGTGTGTTTAGTTCTTAGTGCTCAAGCAGTAAAGTTTCAGGTTAGTGAAGTGGTGAGAGAAGATATGCGGGAAAAACTTGTACTAAAAATATGTCTGATACTGTGCATGAAGAATACTGGAAAGAACTGTCCATTCGGTATCTAAGTACACTGATCAAAATACAATTTGTTTCAAATGCTGCCCCTTAACACTTGATATCATGCAGGCTGCTGGCCAAATAAATGCTTAAGAGGGCATGGGTAGATTAATCTTGCAACCCTTTTGCTCTCATCTCACAGCATTCATTTTAGCCCCTGACTTACCTATTAGACATGATATTCTTTTTTTTCCATTTTTGATTCTTGCATTTTAGTTTTGTTTAGAGGGTATAGATTTTCAGGTAAATGCTTAATTTTCTTATGTATCAAATAATCAAAGGTTTTGAATTCTGCATGACAATTATTTGGGTCCCATACTGGCTAATCAAAGTATTCTAACTTTAATGGTGCTCAGACTGTAAGTTTGTGTATTCAACTTTCAGGAAAATAACACCAGTTGTCACTGAGTTGTTCTTATGCTGCACTCAAATCATTGTAATCTGATCTGGGGTGGACATGTTATGTCTGGAATGTTCAGGGCCTTGTCATACATCCTTCTGGTCCGGTGACAGCCTGCGTTCTGTCTTTGAACATTTGCCTTTCTGCACTCTGAGTTTTAGATATAATATGCACAGGCATATTATCTACTCTCTCCTTCTAGTAGGAACAGCTCACCCTGTCCTTCATGCAAATCATGAAACATCACGTGGCTATGTGGAAGTGATTTTTTTAAAATCATTTATATATGCCACAGTTTTTCCCTGAGTTCTCAGATACTTATTTCAAAATACATCTTTTTGACAGATGCATTGTTGAAAAAAAAGTTGCAGCTTTTAATTTTTGTTGAAGCTGCTTGTCTTGTATAAAAGACTTTTTATGCCTTCAGTTCTAATACTGAGAGTTTCATATGTAAACCTTTCTATGCAATGGTATTTATCAGCTGAATTATTTGATATCAAATATATGGTAGGTGTTTTCATTTATAGTACAATCTAATATGCAGATAAGCTAAGCCAGCCGATTGTAAAGTAAAGGAAAATGTGCTTTATGTGGCTCAATTCTGGAAATGAACGATTTTCTCTTTATCATGTTCTCCTTAGGTTGGTTAAATGACCTGAAGCTGAGCATGAGTGTCGTGTCTTTCTGTGCCTCACAGTCATGTCCAGGCCAGTTGTGTTTTCAGGCTCCTGTTGTTGTACCAGCTAATCAGTGAATTGGTCATTGGTAGCGAGTCAGTTTTTCAGCCTGTGCTCAATTTAGAGGTGCTTGTCTTTGGTCCTAGAACTCAAAAGGTTAGTGTGAAGCTAGTTCAGGAATGCCATCACGAAATGTTTGATACAATGAAATATACTTTATATTTACTTCAGCAGCTTTGTATGACAATGATCAGTTAAGGATAAATGTAAAACAAAGATGAACACTTAAAGTGGTTGTTATGCATGTGAATGTGAATTTGCAGTATTTTCATGTGCTTATTCTGTGAATATGAAAATAGCGTAATAGAATTTGACACATCTGAAACAGTGAGCTTACAAGTCTGTCATTGACTCCTGGAACATACTGATCTTCTCTGCCAGCTTACAGTTGTAACTAAGTTGTTGTGGAATGTCAAATAACTCATTCTTCAAGTATATTTCTTTCTCTTTCTAGGAACTGGAGAAATGGCTACTACACAATCTGTCTTCACATTTGCTCTGTGCATTTTGATGATAACTGAATTGATACTGGCTACAGAGAGCTATTATGATATCTTAGGAGTTCCAAAAAATGCATCTGACCGCCAGATTAAGAAGGCATTTCACAAGCTGGCTATGAAATACCACCCAGACAAAAATAAGAGTCCTGGTGCAGAAGCGAAATTTAGAGAAATTGCTGAAGGTAATATACAGCAACTTTTGTCTTAATATTTTGATACATGTCTTATATGTATATAACCTAAGTGCATTCTGTTTTTACTAAATAAGAGGTATAAAGGTGTTTTTTTTTCTTAATTCTACTTACATGCTGTCAAATGTCCAGCATCAAAATTTGACCTGTTTCTGTGTTCTTGCACACAGGAAGACCTTTTACACAGTTTATGTATTTCTGTATTTATGTATTTATATTAGGCTTTCAGCATATGCCTCTTTTCGCAAAAAATACCTGGTAGTAGGACAGCTTTAGCCCTAGGAGACTGAATGTTACTTTTTGATCTGTTTTTTAAGATCCAGCTCAGGATTACTTCTAGGGCTTCAGGAGGGCCTAACAGCGCCCTTCTAGTGGGGAGATTATAAAAAAAACACACAGCAGGATGCTTCAGTAGTTCATGATGGGAATACAAAGACAACAGGTGCAAGAGTTTCAGAGTGGTTATAAGGAAAAACCTTTTTCACCTTGAGGATAATGGCTGGATTTGATGATCTCAGAGAGCTTTTCCAGTCTTAACAATTCTGTGATTCTGCTCTACAGGCCAGTGTTAGAATAGAGTGCCTAGAGAGTTTGTACAGTCTCCAACCTTGGAGACTTTTCAGGAATGGCTGGGTAAAGCTCTGACTAACCCAGTCTGGTCTTTTAACTGACTCTACTTTGAGCAGGAGGTTAGAGACTGAGGTCATGTGTAACTTGAACTATCCTGTGATCCTACAAATATACCACTTAGAAATATTTTGTGATAAAATGGTGGAAGTAGATAATCAAGAATAGGAAGACTTGCTGAAAAATAAGTTATACCCACTTCTATTCCCTGTAGACTCAGTTGTAACATTCATCTATTTGTGTAGTTCTCCTGACTAAGCTAATAGGGGATTTCTGGTTTTTACCTTCTTGTCTGCAGGAGTTATTTTGAAAGAAAGGTAGTTGGTAATATAAAGAAAGGGAGGGACTGTCTTACTAGATACTTACTGCAGTCATTATCACCTACTACAGGAGGAATTAGGATCTCTTAAGTGTTGAATTATATAGAATAATTGCAAGTCTTTGACACGGAAGAAAATGAAAATTAATTTTTCAAATAGTTATCAGAATGGGTATATTATCTGTCAGAGCTCCTGCCTTGGAGCACCAGTGGTTGTAGTTTTAGACCAAAGATTAAAGGGAAACCTAATTTCATTTTGGGTATATCCATTCACAAAATCTAGGTTTATTGCTGAACTTCTGAAAAATCGAGAATTGGGACATAATGAAATTTCATTCCCTTGATGTTTATCTTGTTACTTGGTTGTAACTGTGGTGTGGCTAGAACTTGCTGGCTTGGCTGGCAGTAACTTTGCAGACACTGCTTTGTGTTTCTGTGATAGGAGTGCAGCAGACACTTTGTTTTGTTGGGTAAAGCTCCTAACTCATTTTTCTTCCTTCAGGCTTTCTGATCACCACCTCTCATTTTCTTTCAAATCTAAACACTTATATTTATTGGTAGTTAAACTGTTTGTATTATGTGTAATCCATCCTCATAATATGGCTGTATTTGTTATTGCAAATAACTATTTTGAAGCAGCTTATTTTGGTTCAGAGAAAGGTAAATAAACTGTATGCTTGATTGGGCTTGAACATTGATTGAAATGCTTGCTAGAAATTTGTCTGGTTCAGGGAGAGTTGGAGAGAAAGCTGCTGTTCTTTGCATTTGTGTATGCTTTTCTTTTTTCCTGTTGTTTTAAATGGAAATGAAAATGAACTGTAACTTCTTTCTTTTTTTTTTAAACATAAATAGCATATGAAACATTATCAGATGAGAACAAACGAAGAGAATATGATCAGTTTGGCCGTCATGGAGGACAAGGAAGTAATGGAAGCCCATTCCATCAGTCATTTAATTTCAACTTTGATGATCTGTTCAAAGACTTTGACCTATTTAGTCAAAACTCACGGTCAAAAAAGCACTTTGAAAATCACTTTCGAAGTCATCGGGAGGCTCATAATCGGCAAAGACGTTCTTTCCAGGAGTTTTCTTTTGGAGGTGGACTCTTTGATGATGTGTTTGAAAATATGGAAAAAATGTTTTCATTCAGTGACTTTGAAAATGCACACAGACACGCGGTGCGAACTGATGCCAGGTTTCATGGATCCAGCAAGCACTGTAGGACTGTCACTCAGAGACGAGGAAACATGGTTACCACATATACTGACTGTTCAGGACAATAATGTTTCCTTTCTTCCAAACTTTTCTTCTTTTCTTCTTTTCTCAACATCTTCATAATCTTTCTTGGTTTTGTGCTAACATGGAAGAAATTCTCTGAACTGTATTTTCTAAAAAACACTTAAACTACTCTAAAGATGTTGTAGATGAAACTAATCTTCAGAATAGAAACAACATGCTGTTGGGAAGTAAATGTGTCAACAACTACTTAGAATGGGAGAGAAATAATCTCATATGACAGAAAAAATGATATATATTTCAGTATAGTAAATACTTTCCCTAAATTTGAACACAAGATATATATTTTTCATTTCAGAAATGTAATATAATTTTTTTCATATATGCCAGTTCAGGACTGATTGAATTACTGGTGTGTGGATTGAAGCAGAGGAGATATTTTAATTTTCAAGTGCTGCTTTTTTTTTAAATCATGTCTTTCCAAGTTTGCATTTGCAGTTTTTACCTGATACAGATTTACTGTGCAAATTAGATAATTTACACAAAATAGCAGCTGAAGTATTACTTCCCTTGTTCTTTGTTACTCTTCTCTAGCATTGCAAAAGTACTAGTAAAAAATTTTTGAATTTGGAAAATAACAAGAGGGAATATGTTAAGATTGTGAGTGATGTAGGAATTAGATTTATTTCTGAATAGCCATTTGTTGACCTGAAAAAATCTTAGGATTTGAATAACCCTTAACTTATTTAAGGGATACAGTGATATTCATGTATGTAAGTTTTGTGTGCACATAAAGTTCATGTTTTGGGGTTTTTTTCCCCCTCCCACAATACAAGTGTTTCTCTAACAAGGTTTGGAAGAGCACACCCAAAACACTCTTGTTTTATGCCAATTATATTACCACGTGTGCAATGTACTTGTCATAACTCACCTTATTGTACTAAAATACCCCTCTGAGCTCTTGTGAACTTCAGTAAGATAAGCTTGCCTACAAATTTGTGGTGTTCCTGAAAGGGTCTGATTGAAAGATGCAGTGTTTAGATTGACAGGTTTATTACCTGTCAGCAGGAATTTTTCAGCATTGTGATTTGAAAGGTAAATTCTTAGCCTAACCACAGAGTAAAACTGAAAATTACAGTCCTTGTATTTATTCAATGCCTTGTGGGGCTGGAAACTGCTAATAAAGACAGGACTAATGGGTACTGATTTTAGCACTATGGAAACCCACAACCAATGTAAACTATTTAAAATTAAAACGAAAGAAAAAAACAAGAAAAAAATGGCCCACTACAAGCCCCCCAAATACTTTAGTTGATGTCAATCAAAAAGTTCTGTTGTAACTCTTAACTAGTAATACAGGTTCAGTATGTTGAATTGGCTGTCTCTTTAGAATTGTGAGCTAAGAATTTACCTTTCAGGCTGATTGCATGAGCAAAATAAGCATTTTAACAAGCAGTGTTCTAAATAGGCTTTGAGTTCTTAAAATCTTTATTAAGAGATTTAACCCTTTGCTTCTTGGATGGATATTGAAAGCTGCCTATTTTCTAAGGAACTTTAGCCTTTCTCTCAAGAGTACGTATTATTGCTTGTTCAGTTTTCATTGACTAAATACTTGGAATGGATTGTTGCATTATATTAGGTGCTTTTCCTTTTCCATGTTCTTCTTTATTTATTAATAGACTAATACCTCATATATGGTCTTTATAAAAAGCCAGTAATTTGTGCAACATTATTGGAATGTGCAATATTCTTATAGTAGGAAAAGTGCTGGATTGAGTGTGTTTGTTTTTTTTCACCCTTTTTCTGTGTAAGTAGAGATTTTTGTTTCTTCTGTATAATTAATATATGACTCAAACTAAAGTTGTTCTTCATGTAGATTTCTGCATTTATTTTCTTTAACATACTCCATAGTCCTGTGCATGAATCAAACTATCTGCCCAATTTATACCATATGGGCATCCAAGTGAACAAATTATTAACTTCAAGTTATGAAATACTCTCACAAATATTAAGTGTTAAACATGAGGGTATTTGTGAATGTCCTTTGGTGGGAGACAACTCCAGAAGCAGGATGCAAAGGTAAAATGCTTTTCTTAGTCTAGTGAATATTTTCTTCATTAGAAAAAAAAAAATTTGAAACAGTAGAATGAGCAATTCACTTGGGTCCCTTCCCTAACCCTGAATTAGAGGAATGAAAGCTAAAATGAGCACTGTGCATTGTAGGAATCACATTCCCAAAAAAACCTCAAGTCTTTTAAGTGACTGTTTAAGTTCACAATCTTTTGGGCTAAGCTTTTCGGTGAAAGTAAGGGTTCTGGCTGCTTCTAGGCTAGTTTCCCCTCTTTAAGACTGCTACAAACTTAGTACAAAGTGTACTTGTTTTTTTGATTTCTGTAAAGTGTAAGTAAGAAACTGATAATGAAACCAGTAGTATTACTAGCTGATACACCTTGAAAAAACTTATGCCTGGTTTATTTTAACTAGATTCCATATTATTTCTCTTAATTACTTGTCATGGGAAAAACAACAAATATTTCCCATAATTTCTATGGCTTCTCCAAGTCACCTTTCTGCTTGTTTTTGGTTGTTGGTCCAAGGTAAAATCCAAAGGAAAGCTTGTCATGAGTATTGCAGAAACCAGTATATGGCGGTCCTTATGGCTTTCTGTGATGGGTTTGCTTTGAGTGGACTTCAGCTGGGGAAATTCGGGCAGGCTTTGCTCAGCCAAGAGTCTTCATTTTCATGGCTCTCGGAACATAAGCTTGCAAAACATGTTGTGCTTCTCACTTATTTGGAGCTCTTGCACATTCTTTCCCTATTTATAGTGTTTGCTTCATGGCAGGCTCTCCAGCGGAAGTCCTGGTATAACCTTATGATGCACCTGACTTCAGAGTTTCCTAAGTGCCATCTTTGATCTCTCTTTAAATCTTAGGAAAAGACCAAATAAAACCAGTTTTTGCTAGATAAGGGTGAAAAATAAAATCCTGAACAATTTTTTGAAAGTCATGCATATGTAACTCCAAATGATTTAGTCTTTAAAGCTACCAAAATAGTGGTTTTTTCATGTTTGGTTTTTTCCCATTATATTTTCAAAACACAGTATGCAGTGGAGATGAAAGTACTGTAAAGTTAATTAGAGTGCCATTACATTAAACATGTGAAATTTAATGGTGTGATGTCTTTTTTTTTTTTTTCTCTTTTTCCTTCAAGATGCAGTTGGGAAAGAAAATTGAAGTGGTTTATGTGGTGCTTGTGTTTTATGGAATGTTTTGACCACTGCATTTTCCCTGAATGAGATGGTGGGGTTGCAGGGAGAAGAGAATGCGGTTGAAAGAAATTTAGTCAATTTTACTGGGTTTGTATATTTTTGGAGATGATGGGAATGACTTGGAGTTAAGGTATTGTGCCTTTAAACAAAGCAGACAAAAAAGCCCATGCAACAGGACTTTTTTTGAGAGGCAGGGGATGTAAGAGCTGAAAGCTTCTGCCTTGAGCTGATGGTCACTGCCTGTACTCTGCGGTCCTGAGGTGTGTGAGGGCAGTACGGCCAGTGCTTAGTAGCTTGGAGTGCCACTGGGAGTCACAGGCTCTGAAGCCAAGGTCAGGGAGCTGTTGTGCTGACTCAGAAGACTGTGCTTAAAAGTTCTTATTTTCTGCGTCTGGTCTTTAAAAGGTGGAGGGTATGAAAATTTGGGGATTTGGTTTGTCTCATCTGGCTGTTGCTCATTAGGATCACCTTCCCTGGAACTCAAGCAAACTGTCATCTTACTAATGCAAACCTAGATTTTGAGGACTAAATGTGTTGGAAACAATATGAGGTCTGCATTATATTTTTGTGGTCAGGAGTATGGGGATTTTTCAAGATTATTTGTAGATTGAAAAAGCATTAGAATTGTCTGTTGTACTTAAAAGTCTTGTGTAGGGTTTCTTGGCTGTGCCGTGTCTGGGGCTCCTTTCAGAATGAAATGCTGTTCAGAGGATTGTTTGGCTCTGGCAGCTCTTGTGGTTGAGCCTGAATGCTCTGCCCAGGGGTAGTGAGTGATTCCCACAGCCGTGCTGCTGGCATCCATCCTGTGGGCACCTGTTCCTGTGGGAATGGGCAGAGAGCAGCTCTGTAGAGGCCACTTAGCAGCTGTGATATCCATTGACTGTCAGTCACTCCTGGTGTAAGTCTGAATCAATTCTAGATTATGGCTGTGCTTCATCCTTGATTCCAGTTCCTTGTATTGAGAAGTTTTTCTAAACAGCAAACTTTTTCAAAATCAAATAAAAAATTAACATAATAATAAAAAAACCAATACCTAAGCCCAACAAAATTTCTTTGAAGTGATGTACTCCAAAGCTTAAGTTTTATTTGGGGCCTGTTACCTATTATGCAGTGGCGTCTGATTCAACAGCACCTATTTTGGGAAATACAGTAGCACTGAAATTAACATTACTGCTTGTGTTGTTCCTACTGAGGTTGCAGTTGCAGCAAAGGTGTTGTGGAGGTGCTCAGATCCCTAGGGGTGGCTGCAGGATTCTGCCAAGGCTCTGAGACACGTGCTGGAGATAGTAGACCATCTTGTCCAAGCAGTTGTTCTGGGACAGCCCACCAAGGAATGAACATGCCCCTGGTATCAACATATCTTTTTTGTGAGTGTACGTGGAGGGGATTGTGCCGGCAGTTATGACTTGTGTTGCTACTCTGCTGAGAATCCAGATTGTGTGTTTCTCTAGGCTGGTAAAAACTGATGCACCTCTCAAAGGCATCCATGAGGAGAGGGAGGTGTCTGACCTATCTTTGCTCAGCCTGACACCTGATCTCCAGCCACAGGCGGCTGGGAGGCGGTGCTGACAATTGGCTCAGTGGTGCTGGTGTGGTGGAACTATTGACCATTGCTGATCAGTGGTGCTGGTGTCTGGGCCTGGCAATAGCTTGATTTATTAACCTGTTTTATGTGGGGCTGTGATGTCTCAGGTTAAGCTGAAGAATTCTGGCCAGTGTACATATGGTAGCCAGAAATACAATCAGAGACTGTTATTGTTATTCCAGGTTGTTACACTAGATTTTGGAGAAACCAGAGGAACCAGAAGTGCAGAATATTGAGTAGTACACATCAAGGGACCCTGGGGCTCTACCTGTGTTGCTGTCTTCTGAAAAGTTTTCTAATTCTGCATTGAATGCTCTTGCTAAGCACTGCTTGTTACTGAAATTTTATCTAGATATGAGAAAGAAAATTAGTTTTTAGTGGGTGCTTGTTGGATGTTATTGCTGTAATCTGTTCATGTCCCACTGACATGGAAGCAAATGTGAAATAGGAAAGATGATTTGAGCTGTCTGAAGGTCACATTAGACTTTAATCCATTTTACTTTAGTACTTGGCACTTGCAAGACTTTTAGCCTTCAATATACAGGATTTTAGCTAGTCATCTAATGCCAAGTTGTGTGTTATACCCACATGGCAGGAATAACGTACCTGTCTCTTCTGCTGTGGAGCAACAGGCACTTTAGGGAACTCAAATTATAAAGTGGAGCTGAAGTGCCTGTCCTGTGGCAGTGTTTGCCAGACTCCACCTGGCTGAAGCAGGGGAGTCCATTTGCAGCGCCATGATCATTAATGCTGAACATGCAGAGCTCCAGATGAGGGAGAAGATACTCCCTTTTCCAAAATTACTTAATGAATCCCAAGAATGAATTTGAATGAGTCTTTAATATGTAAATTTTTGCTTTAATATGTAAATTTTTGCACTGAAAGTTGTTTTAAATAGTATGGGCCTTCAGGCTCTCAGGCAGCCAATGCCTGCTTGGGTAGGTGGTTCTGCCACCTCATGGTAGCTCAAACTTGGAGACAGGTGGGGAGGCAGGGCAGAGGGAGGGCTCGGACTGGTGCTGGGAGTAGAGTGCAGATGTTATCACTTGTGTACAAATAAATTAAATCATAACCTGTGCAGATGGAGCATAAATGTAGCTTGCTTGTGATAGAAGCTGAATGCAGAGCTTGTGGCTTGTTGGTAGAAATATTATTACCATCAACAACACATACTGTCTTCTCCTCTTCTTACACTCTCTTCCCCTCTGGTTTTGGTTTTTTTTTTTTTCTGCTTTTAATAACTGATGACTCTGCTCCAGTTGTTCTATTTTTCCCATTTGCAGTGGCTCTGGTAGTTATGTTTCTACTTGCTTTGCAAGTTCCTGTCAGTTGACTTTAGTCTGTACATACGAAACCTGTTTTCCAATCCAATTTAAATGGGTTTAGTTTTTTTTTTAAATAGTGCAAGCCGTTTCAATGCAACCTAATTTCCTCCTGTCTGTCTTTCCCCATATCCTGTTGACTTAGCCACATTACATCATGAGGTTTTGTACTGGTTTTCTGCTTTTGTTGTCTGTGGGAGGACAAACGATACCTAAACTTGCATAAAGTGAGAGAGGTGCTGATAGATGGTATCTTATATAAAATCTGCTGATATAAATTTAACTTACAAATATTTTTGGAAAAAAAATATCCCTGGCAGAATAAGTTTGTCTAATCAGCACACTGTGTGATAACTTTGAAGCTTAAAGATGAAACAAACCTGCAACCCTACCAAACCAAACCCAAATCCACTACCTTGGTGAGTGTGAAAATTAATCTGAGCTATGGGGTAACTATTTGATAAAATTTCTTCTGTTGAGGCAAACAGAATGTTTAGCACATGATAATTAAATATCTGTAATAGATACTGGGAAGGAAGCGGCTGGAGTGCTTAGACCTCCACAGGTAGATTTATGCTTGCTAAAATAAAAAGGTTTATTTCAACTTATGAACACCTAATAAAATCAACATAGGGCACTCCATGAAGTTATTCCCTTGTCAAATGAGTATTATTTACACTTTCTAAGTGCTCTTTTGCATCTGCCCAGATTCAAAGTATTTGCATCATTTTATGTGTCCTTCACTGCCAATGAGAGTACAAGGAGTTATCATGAGTTATTGCGGCTTAGACCCACAGTAACTTATTGCATGCTTATAATTCAGTCACGCGTTTGAGCCCTGACCTGAGTTACCCATGGTTACATAAATAATCTGAGAGCCACAAGGAGGGGCCAGGTTTCTTGACTCTTGACATTGTACGCTTATCATGAAGCTGTTCTGACTCTATTCAATCAGATCCTGCCTCCTGAACCAGTGTCAAATTAACAGACTGCTTCAGGTAATGTTTGTGGCTGTGTTACAAAACATGTCCTGTATACATGGTGCTTCTATTGAAACATTTTTCTTCTGTTGTGATGAAAGTGGACCAGGAGCTACCCGTTTTATGTTGATAATAATTTTTTTTGTGTGTGGATCTTTAATGAAGAAGACATAGGTAGTTATTTTCACATCTGTGGATTGACAGTAATTTATTTGGTCTGTGTACTAAAAAGACTATGGATGGGATAAATTGTAAGCTCAAAAAGACTATATTTGAAAAGGGTGGATTGTGCCATAAAGAATGGGTAATTATGGAGAATGGGCAATTTGTCATGGAGCATCACAGCTGCCCAATAAGTGGTCTTGATCTTCCAAGGAGAGTGTGTTTGAAAGAGGGGATATGACTGCATTATAGCATTTATGTGCTGCAGGAGTCATGTGAATACACATTATTTATGCCTGTATGTACCATTTCCAGTAGTTGGCTGACTGTCACTTCACACTGACTTAAGTACTGTAAAATAACAGCTGTCACACCTCATGAGACCCACAGTCTATTCTAACAATATCATAAATCTGTTTACTTGCTGTCCATGAAGCCTAAGAACCACAGAAGTGCTACATGGCACAGCAGTACTCCCCTATGAAATAAGCAACAAGCCATCTTTAGTGCATTTTTTTAATCACACAATTCTTTTCAAGGCAAATAAATACAACAAATTAGGCTCAGAGTATATATGAGTCACTTAACACAGTCTAGAAATACAGGCTTGTTTCTGCTGTACATGAAATGGAGTAAAGCCTAAAGGCTTTACTCCATTTCAATCAAATATGCACATGAGGTGATTCTGACCAGAAAAATGTTGGTTTTTTGTTTGTTTTATTCATTTTTTTAAAATAAATTCTATGACAAGCTGATCTTTCTGTAGAGACTGTGTCTTCTTGCTGAAACTATTGGGAAGAACTGGTGTAAGAGGCGAAGAAAGTAACCTCTGAAATTTTGTTTCATTAAAAATGTAAAAGAACAGCTGTAGGGGTGATCTCTTCATATTTACTGTATAAGTAAATTAGCAATATCAGTGAATATTGTTACTTCCAGTGAAGCTTGGATAACTGAACAATAAAGTGGCAAGTGGAGATTGAAGCAGATGAATGTAAGGTGATGTTCATGGGGTAGAATGAAAATTAGTGAGCCTGTATTTGATGATCACTCTTAGCAAGACCTTGTAGTTGTAGGGCACAGGTTCAGGAAAATATCACTTCTGTGTCTAGGAGTAATGAGCAAAGCAAACCAGATTTTAGGAAGGAGTAAATAACGAAGAGAACATAGTTATGTGACTATATAAATCCATGGTTTACCTACCCCTTGAGTACTGTGGTCCATTCTGATCCCCTGGTCTTCAAGACACAGTGTTAAAACTGAAAACTATTTGGAAAGTGGCCAGCAGGGTAATTAGATGGAAGAGTTTGCGTGTGAGGTTTGACTGAGCAGGTTAGGTTTCTTCAGCCTTGAGAAGTGGCTATGGGGTATATCCTTAGGCCTCATCTGTGGTAATGAGGTCATGGATAGGGATTGACTGTCCATGGTCTTTTGGGCTACAAGGACCAGTCAGTTCCAGGAAAATAAAGAAAATAAGCAGTTCTTCATGCAAGAGATAGTAGACTTACAGAATTTGCAAAAAAGTAGGGTGATAACAAGACTATAAGAGGGGTTCAAGTTGGAACTGGGCAAATGTTGGAAGAGTTTTCTGTTGGAGTTTAATAAACAGATAAATGTCTTCAAGCTCAGCAATTTCCTGAGCAGAAAATATTTGGAGCTGAGTGGTGCAGAAGGGAAAACCGGCAAATGTGCTTATCCTGTGCTAACTTTCCAAGGGGTTTGCTACTGGAACAGTTGAAGACAGAGTACTAGACTTGAAGGACCTTTGGTTTGAGGTGGTGCAGCCATTCTGATGTTTTAAGACTCTTAAAATCCCATACTATATTTAAATTTGTTAATTATTTTGCTGGGGTTTTTTGTACTCACCTTCCAGCTTGTTAGTAAGCAGCTGCAATGTCTTCTGGCAGATACAGCTCTGTCTGTCTTTTATCACTCCTAACTCTCTATTAGTACTGTGGTTTTTCAGAACAAATTCTGACTACACACTTAGAGTTATTCATTAATGTTATTAATGTTATTTATTAGAAGAACTTTAGTCTTGTTCTCTTCTTCACCCGTATTGGTAATTTCTTATGACCTAAGATACTGTGCCATGTCTTTTTACAGCTAGATTATAAAATCAATGGATAGCTGCAAATTGCACAAGCTGAATTCTACAGATTAGAATTAAAGAAAAAAATTAAGTAATTAGATTGTGTTAAAAGAAAGGCAAATATATTTAAAAGAACAGTAGAAGACTTTGAGTTCTATTTTCATTACTCATCATGTTTTTTTGCAGTCTGCCATAAACCTGTATACTAAAGAGTATAGAAAATATGGAACACACACACACACAGAGTGCCTTGTGCCGCTGTGGCTGTCAGGCCTCCCAGTCTCTGTGCACCGCTGCGCTCTGAGTCTCTGTCTCTGATGCAGAGCTGTGAGTACAGATAAAGCCATGCATAGCTGTGGGATATGGGGAGTGCTGTCAGATCAAAGGGTGTCCTGTCCCCCAGCCATCTGGAATTAGTGGTTGTTTTGACAGAGCAGCAGAGCAATGCTGAACCAAGCTCCCAGAGACACAGATATGTTCTAGTCTGGAAGTGCTAGAACAGGGGTGGAGAAATCCAAGCTCCCTTGCTCTGATGGCAAGGGTTTCTGACAACACATTATTTTCCCCCTTAAGTTTCATTTATTTATCACAAGCTGCAATTGTACAAAGTTAATCCTTCAGGCATAGGAGGGAAGTCAATGTTTACCAACCCTGTAGCTAATGATATACTGGACTGGCTCAGAATATTTTTGTTTAGCACAGAACTGCACAGTGACTATGGTAGGCACCTGGAAGACAGGCAGGAAACTTTGCTTTAGATATACAGCCAGCTCCAGGGGTAGGATTCTTGGAAAATTCATTCAGGGTTGCTATTTCTTGCTCTTTTCTACCTGTTTAGAAGGCTCTACCTCAAAGGTGTCACCTGGACTAGGGGAGGACAAAAATCCTTCTGGAGGGGTTCTCTAGCAGGGGCTAGGAAGCTTTCTGAATCCCCAGAGTGACAATCAGCACAGCAGTCTGTGCTGGGGGTAGCATGTAAAATCTTCAACTCTACTTGACCTTGAACCTGGAGTTAATTGCAGGGATGGGCAAGAGAGGGATCTGAGAAATGAAACTAGGCAAGGGTCCAGTCATTCGCGGTCACTGCCAGTTCTTCTGGTTACTCAGAACAAGGCTGGTGTGTTTTAAGCAAAGCCATGCACTATAAGTAACTGTGGGAGTCTGGAAAATATTCAATCAGAATGAAGAAATAGGTTATGGCTGTCTTGACTTGTTTTAGTTTAACAGATAGAGGAAACTTTCCATGAAAATACTTCTATGGCCTAACTTTTCTTTCCTTGAACAAAGGGCCCAAGAATAATTCCATGGGACAGAGGATTTAAATACGAGTGACTTATATGAAAATTTGGGCAGTTCAGGGCCTTTTCCCTGGCACATTGTAAATTGGCTGGAGATACTTCTGTGTAAAGTATGATGGAGAACTCTCAGGTCATTGCAGGCTGATGGGACCAGGGGATTTGTGAGTCACAGGGTACAAGGTTGGGAGCTGATAAATCAGCTGAATATCACAGATAGCCTCTGTCTCATCAACAGGAGTGTTGAACCTTTGTGAACAATCCAGTTGTCTGGAACTGCAGGTAGGTGATTACAAGTATCTCTTACAGCAAGTTTTTAGGAGAAGAAGGTGAAAAAAGAAGGTGAGTGTGAAAAATGAAATGTGATGGGAGGGGCTAGAGCCTGCTTCACAGCCCCACTAATACACACCATTCAGTAAACAGTCTGTGTTCTACCTGCACTTGCTGATAGCTCTCATATTAAGAGTTAAACCACCTGCTTGGCACTGTATTTCTGTTCTTGAATGGCAAGGATAATAATTTTGTCTCCGTATGATTATTTTGTGATATGCATACTTTTCAGGCAATACGATTTGTGTGGGATTCACATAAATAGCAGTAGAGGCAGGAGCCCCTGTGCAGAGGCAGGCTGGCTCTGATAGCACTGTTGCCAGAGTTGCAGAACTGCTCCTGAGCAGAGGAGACAACTCTCCCGTGCTCTCATCTGGCTCTTTAAGGAATGCAGACGTCCTTCAGCATCTTCTTCAAAGGATCAGCAGAACCATCCAAGTAGAGCCTAAATGCTGTCCTTGACAATGTAGCCTGAGGATGGGAGGTGGTATGTGTGGGTGTACACTTGGCCAGGAAGAAATGTAGATAAGTCCCAGAGACTTGGAGAAAATTTTTTCAAAAGGTCATGCCTTTTCAAAGAACTGCATTATCTATTTTAATGAAATCTATGTGAAATAAGAGGGAAGATTATTTAACTCTTAGTTTTATAATAAACAAATTATTTTCCTGAGACAGGTAGATTTCCTTCTGTAAAAATTAATAGCTTTCCTCAGCTCACTTTAATAATTCTATCCTCAGTACTTCCAAATTTGTGCTTTGACCTGATGAGAAATTAAAACCAGATTTTCAGCATATTTTCGTATATAACTTGGTGTGCTAATGATAGGTTACCATTCCTGTTCAATTTAGAAGGACCATTTGAATAACTGCTGTTATCTAGGAGTTTATCCAAAACAAGGAGGTGGTCCAAACACTCCTGAACTTTCTGGCAAGTTTTGTTTCAAAACTTTCTGGAATCAGGGCTATGACCTGGCAGCTGAAGAGAATAACAACTGAGCATTCAGCAGTGGCTCTCCGAATATCTCAGGCACAGCTTTACTGACAACTCTTTTTATCAGCTTCAGAGCTATCATACCATCAAAAGAGAATGGGCCATACATGGGTTTAAAATGCTGAGAGGCAACATTGAAAAAATTGATTTCTTCCCAATCCCATACTGCAGCTTCACAGACACACAGAACACAGAGTGAACCTGCACAGGCTTCAATAGTGTCCTCAGAATACAAAGAACCACAGACTGAACTGTGCCAGCGCTGCCTTGAGGGTAGTCCAAGGAGATGGGTTAGAAATGGATTTGCACAGTTTTTCGGCTCCAGGTTTCTGGAGATCAGCCAGGCCTTGGCATACTTGAAAGCAATTAGGGAAAGCAAAACAAAACAAAGAGGAGGTCATTGTAATATTGCTGAGAGCTTGGCACAGGCAATTTATTGTCTGAATTTACCTTTCACACCATTTTTTGATAAAGTTGGTGTTGTGCTGCTGAGACAACATCATTTTTTCTCTTCTTTGTGAGGAGAATCTGAGACCGAATATTTCCTGAGGCCAGGCCAAAAACAAAGAGAAAGGAAAACAAGAATGTATTCCTGGAGGCCAAGGTAAGAGTCAAGCTGGGGCATCCTGTCTCTGAAAGACTTAAAGCGCAAGCTGCTACAGTGAGAAATAAACGTGGCATTCCTTCGGGTACTGCTAGCCAACTCTGCCTGCATTTTGTTCTTTTCTGTCCATGGCAGCTAAAATCAACGTGACATAAGAAAGGCAAAGAACCAGGAGCTTAACTAATTGCTGAGTCTCTGCTGGCAAAGCCACATTAATTCTTCTAACCCTGCACTCTCTTTAGTGGTGTTCTCCTGCTGCCATGCATGAAAAATGTGAACTGCCAGAAGCCTTTTTTTACATTAGCAAAGAGGAGGTTATTGATGTTGTTGTATTAAACTGGAGGAGTAAGGGGGCGAGGGAGGTGGGTGAGGCTCTCCGTTCTTGTCTCCAGAGCAGTTACACTGGCAGAAGAATATCAGCTTTCAAAGAGAAAGCTGAAATCTGAAGTGGGATAAGAATTAAAATCCACAGCATTTGCTGATGAGGTTTTAATTATAAAAAATACCACTTTTTTATAGATGGAATGTGTATTTTAGGTCTCATATAGAGTCTTTCAATGCAGTTATCCAGTTGCTAGTTAGGCAATTTCAAATCAAGACATCATGTATTTTCTGCTCTGCAAAATGTCTGAAAAACTGAAGCCCCTGGAAAGCAGCATTTTAACATTTCACCACTGGATGGAGACAGCACTCCAACTCTTGTGAGTAATTACTAACAGGACTGTAATGAAATCTCTTGCGATAAAGAGATTTAACAGATTAGTAGACTGCAACTACAAACAGTGGAACACCAGCTAGATTTATGGCAGAAAATGTATTGAAGGCACACCCCTGTATCTGAGCTTGACCTATTTTTATAGTGAGAAAAGATGAGACCTAGCTTAAAAAAATTTAATTCTACTCTCTCCACACAAAGCAGCAATGACACAGACTAACAAAACACATGGGAAGATAAAGCAAAGCTTTCTAGGATTCTCTCTGTCTTTTCCCAGGTCACAGTATATTTTTCCTGACAGGAGAACCCTTCAGCTTTGTGGGTCTGGTCTTGAGGGCTTAGTATTGCAGGTAGCAGCTGAGGTTTCTCCAGCAATGGTTGCAGTGGATGCATGTTTGCAGTGGAGAGCCTTCCTGTACTTGAAAGCAGCAAAGAGGAAGTCACTGGATGGGAAGAAGCAGCAAAAGGAATTTCCACCAACTTGCAGGTTGGTAGGCAGATTTGCAGAGATCACTGCTGTTCAGGTGTGATAGTCCAGATGGAGGACAGCCTGCCGTATCAGGGTTCATTTCTCTCATCCAGTATGTTTAAGCATTGTCACACATTTTCTTCCCTCTTTGCACATGTGTGTGTGCGTGCATGTGCGTGAGAGAGAGGGAAGGAGGAAAGCCCTGTGGTGGGTTTTAGCCCAGTCTCTTACTTAATCATACTGGGTTTCTCTGTTGTTAGCAATACCTTTTGAATTTTTTCATGAATTAAAGACAAATTAAATGAATTCAAAGATAATTAAATTCTTCTAAATTTTGTGAAATTAGCCAGCCAGATAAGTTGAAGACTCTTGAAGTACGCTGACTAGAGGCTGAAGGGTGAGCTCATATTGTAGAGGACCCACTCTGGAAAGAGCTCTTGTAAGCGCCCCTTCCCTGGGAGAAGCTTTAATCAGAGCTTGCAGTCAACCACAATATTAGAATAACCATAGGCAACCAGACTTCATCAGTTCAATAAGCACTAGAACTTTTACTTAAAAGCAACAAATAGAAAAGCTGACCTATTCCATTACCATCTCTCCTCTGCCTCCAGGTCACAGAGTCTGTACAGAGTTTAAAAGCTGAGAATTTTCACAAATAAAAGCAGCACCAAAGCAAATAACATCCACTGAGACTGATTTTTCATGTGTCTGCTTGTTATATTCAGGCGATGTTTTTTTCCAGACAGCTGTGACATTGCATAGTGATTAGTGGGGTGAAGCTCTAAAGGGAAAGGGCATGGGGAAGGAAGGCTGAACATGAGAGGGTGTGACAGGTGCTAATGTATGCCTGTCACTTTTGTTCCCCAAATACAATATCTGTTGGATCAATTCTATGCTGATTTCCATGAAAATGTCTTAATATTTTTCTGAAACCGAGATTTCAAGTATAATTCCTTTGCCCGCAGCCAAGTCTGATGTCAATCTTCAATAATAGATCCTTAAAGGTATTTGGTGTCCTATTCCTGGGTGAAATTCTCTGCCAACTTCACCATCCAGGATGTCTAGGAGGACGTCTGGTGCTGAGACAAGAAAGCTGATCAGTATGAGGAGCAGAGTCCTAAACCACTACAGAGAAGTGCTCAGTGTTTAGGCATGAGGGGGAGGCGACCTTCTGCAGGTAGGATTTGTTTGCAGTGACAGACACAGGTTTGCAAGCATGTGCCTTGTTATTGACTTATTTGAGTGCTCAGCTACTGGATATGCACCCACCTCATCTGTAATTCGTCTGGTAAGCTGCTGTATGCAGAAGGAGGTGAATACAGAAAGGCTTGAAAAATACCTTTCCCTCTCGGTGTTGTGGGAGTACTCTGACTTGAAAAAGGCTTGGGCTAGAGGGAACCAGCCTCAGTGTTCCTGTCCACAATACTTTTGCTGGTTTTGAGGAAAATCTTGATGTGGGAGCTGGTCAGAAAGGGGGTATGCTCTTATATGGTCAGTCAGTGTGAAATTATGGACTGTGACTTTGTTCAGTGACAACAAATTGTTTCAGAGGAGAAGCCCTCTGAGGAAAGAGATATGTTAAAAAAACTAACTCTGCTCTACGTGCTTGATGTGGAAGCATGAAAACATACTTAGTGGATGGAATTAAGAGGCTAGATTAAGACACGAGAAACAGAAGAAGAGGCAGGCCAGGGACATCAGGAGTACATGCTTATAGTGGTGAAGAGCTTGGATGTGCTGTAGATGCATTAGAAAAATTGTGTGTGTGATTGGTAGAGGCAACAGCAAAGCCAGGGCTCTGAGCAGGGAGGAGCAGCAAAAGCTCAGCCCTTGTGATGGCAAGATATGACCTCCTAAATAGAGTAGGAGCTCATGGGTGATTATCCATGACTATTGGAATGTATCTGAATGTTCAACATCTGCTATTTTCCTTATCCCTCTCTCCTGCTTCCTTTGTCATTGCTTTATGGGTATGTGTCACCTGACTAATCTAACAGTGCCCTTTTCTCCTCTGTTTCGTGCAGCAGCTTGCAGCTCCACAGACACCTCACAAGGTGCCACAGTGTGGTCAGACATGCTGGGTTTGCTAGTCAGCCTTCCAGGTGACCATGGGAACAAGGCGCTGGCATCTCTGTGTGCTCCTCCATCACTGCCCAAGTGCCAAAGGCAGAGCTGAATGCTCTCTGAGTTCTCCGCTGCTGGATATCCCTTCATGCCAGGCAAGTGCCTCAAACCTTCCCTCTGACAACTGACTCTGCAGGTGCATAGAGCCAAGTAATGCTTGGGGCTAACTAATCCACGCACAGAAGAGCATGTACTCACATACAGGTGTGATTTCTCTGCTGACTGATCCCTGTGCTCTAGCACAAGTGCCACAGAAAGGCTTACGGAAGTTTCTCTCCTCATAAGGAAATGTCAGAGGCTGTGTCCATTAGATCATAGGAATTTGCCATTCACTCCTCTTTCTCCTGCTGTAGGACTGCAACTAAATGCTTGAGGAGAAGGGGGAATTTGTTCCTAGTGTTTCTTGCTCATATGGGATGAGTGGGATTTCAAATCAATATCTGGTTCCTTCTCAGCTTCTTCTTCCTCCAGCCCAGCCCATTTCCATCCATCATGAAAAGCTTCCCACTCTCACCAAATGACCACTCCACATGATTGATCACTCAGGTCACAGCTATAAAGAGATCTGCCAGTCCCATAACTTCAAAAGCATCTCAACCAGGCAGCACGCCAGAATGATTAAGGGGCTTGCTATGGCAAATAAAAAAGTCTCTGATATTTCATGCTAGG
The DNA here is from genome assembly GCA_013397895.1 of Origma solitaria. Lineage (NCBI taxonomy): Eukaryota > Metazoa > Chordata > Aves > Passeriformes > Acanthizidae > Origma > Origma solitaria. The sequence continues at coordinate 823,156 of VZRL01002171.1, forward strand.
GAAAAAATCCCAACAAACTAACAAGTTTTCACACAGAAAGGTAATCACTGGTTTTCTGAGAGTCTAGGATGCATTCACATTTATGAACAGCTAAAACATCCTGCGTTTGCAGGCAGTACTGTAGCATATGACTGCCAGAGCAGTTATACTGAATACCTTTTCTGTTCGTATCATCTGTGGCACCTAGCTCAGTTCTCTCGCAGTCAGGGAGAGGGAGAGAGGAGCACCAGGAACACCCAGTAATACTTAATAACTTACTGTTTAAAGCATTGCCAAACTGCTGTTTGGGGTAGGTCTCACTGATGACATCCAGGGATTTTATCTAATTAAATACCCTCTGGCTTTGTCTTACACTGGGTCTTTGTTTATTAACAGAATTTTTTCAGCAGTTTTCTGCATGATGAATGATGAGAACATAAACCTTGCTGTGTCTAGTGGCCTGTGTGACATGGTAACAGCAGGACAAGGTCCTTAAGAGCCTCCATGACACAGCAATGGTGAATCCAAATGCCCAAAGGGTAAGGGACCTATATGAATATCCCTGAGAATCCAGTTTAATACACAAAGGAGTGAATATGTGGCTTTTTTTCAATTTGAATCCACAATTTAGTTTTGATTGACCTGTCAAATTTTCTCTCCTAACTGGGTTTTAAACCAATCCTGAAGCTTACATAACAAATTTTGTTTAGACCTAGAACCTCCAAAGTCATTGTCATATGAATTGGCCCTAGATACTGGGGAGTCTTGAGGTATTAAAGCGTTTTTCCTCGACCCTTTTTTTTCTCTGACTTGGAAGATTTGCAAGAAAATATCATTGAAATTTTGCGTGAAAAATTAATCTTAAATAGGCTGATATCAGCTTCTGGAATTTTTTTTGTAAGGAAGCAAGTGGCAGTGTTGAAAACATATAGCCCAAAGCGGTAGATGGGATTTTCTTTTTTCTTCCCCCTAGGGTGGCCACTGGCCTCCCTCTAAAATAAAGGATTTAAAATAAAAGTGAAGATAAATCTTGAACTGTAGCTAGAGAACAGCATTTCTGAAAAGAACCACAAAAATAATTGTAAAGGGTTTCAATCTTGCCCAAAGCAAATTCCAATGTTTTTCACGAACCTATTAAATATTTCATTAGTTAAATATGCTTCTACTTGTATATAAAATGTTAAACACATAAGGAGTTTCCTCTGCTTTATCTAAAAGTATGCCACTGTTTTGTGTGACGTAGGATTTGTACTGATATCTTGTTTGCTTGCTTTATGTTGTTCCACTCCACTGGTTGTCATTGCCTCCTGCTGTTATGTGGACAGCGCAAAAATCCAGCAGTGTGTGTGAGTTGGGTGCAGGGGAGCAGACCCATCCGCAAAGTGGTTGCAAAGTGTTTAGCCTTTTGATAATGCTTATCTACAAAGAAGTATGTCTCTGCAGTGAAGATGGGTGTTCTGCAGAATACTACGGGAAGAGGAAAAAGGAGTAGGGTGTGCTCAGCACACGCAGGTAGCCTGGGGACTGCCAGCAGAAGAGATCGGACTGGGCACGACACTGACTCCCCTAAAGACCCTCTTTGTGTAGGCTTTCTGCTAACAGGAGATAATGACAGCTGCTCCCAGGGTAAATGGTGAAGAGTACTTCAGGAATGCAACAGCTATGGAATGCTATTTTCTGATTAGTGCTCTTCAATAATCCAGAGAGATTTGTAGCAGTATTATGGTTTCTACTTGTCACTCAAAATTATGGTAGTATAACAAAGGAGGAAAAGTTCCTGGTGTGTTAGCAACTCATATTTCTGGTGCAGGAAAAGGAATTAAACCACTGAGCTCACCAGTCATTCTGCTTTCGCCTAGGCATGCTTGTGTTCAAAGAGTCCCAGGATGATAAGATGATCTTTACAGAGACAAAAAGATCTCCTTTGATGGCCAAGCTCCTGAAGCCCACTTAGAAATGAGTCACTGGTTAAAAAATACTTTTGAGCAATCTGTGACTGCCATTCACAAAGTCAAGCACTCCATTCTGCTAATGTTCCAATTAGCCAAGGCCAGGTAGATAATTGCAGGGAGCTACAAAGAGAGAATACAAATACAGGAAAAACCTCCTGATGTGCCATACAGAAAACAGAAGTTAAACAGAATAGTGATGTAGGGAATATTGTTTCTTCTTATCTCACCCTGCTCTCTTTTGCACTGTTTTCCATACGTTATCATGTGAAATTAATTCCTAAATAATGACAATAACACACCATTTCATTCAGTGATTTTTCTTTACTGAGCAGGAATTAAGATTCTGAATTGCATGAGTTATTGCTAATTTTGGAAAACATAACTACCTCATCAAGGGTTGCAATCTAAGTGGTACCAATATATTTCCATGGTCTCTCTGGTTCCAATTTAAAAGGCAAATAAACAAAATTTGCAAAATACTTGTTTTCCTATTGGCAGTATCAGGTTCCCATTAAAAAATATCTACAGTATGTCTTTATAATCGTGTCTGAACAGTGTGCATATATATATATGTGTGTGTGTGTACACATTATGTCTTGCATACGTAGCAGCTTCCTCTCGGTATTCTTTACTGTATCACAGACACACAGAATGTAATTACCAGGTTTGGAAGAAACAATTACAGTTCTTTCCTTTTTCAACAGGAGGTTATAATCCTCAGTGCAGAATGTGTGTGCTATTAACCTGATAGCTCAGATCATACCAGAATGGTTTCCTATGTGAAGATGCTGACAGGAATATTTGCTTTTATCATTTTTATGCAGGATCTAATAATGCAGGCTGAAAGACCAGTCTGGAGAGGAAGTCACATTTCAGCACATTTTACTTATTTTCTTTATACTAATTATGTCTATTTTATTTTTGCCTTGTCTTACCTCTTCTCCTCTATTCACATCTTTCTGTTACATACAGGACAGAGCAAGATCTTCCTTTTAAACTTCTACTACTATGCAGCTGACATTAGAGCTCTTAAGGTGAACCTATGTCTTTTAACAATTTAAGAGTGGGGCAAGGTGACATGATCAGCACCAGAGAAGTGCTGACTTTAGGGTAAGCCTGACTCAAGGGGCAGCTGAAGTCATTCAACCGCACATCTCATCCTGAAAATGTGAAGTGAAACCTCAAGGGAGGAATTGCCGCACCTACCTGTAAGCCACATGGGGAGTTTCCATCACCACAGTTCTCCAGTGTGTAGGATATCTGCCATGCAAAATTTTGAGTCTGCCAAAATGGCCTGGTTGGGACAGGGTGGATGGTCACTCCTGTTTTCAGAAGGAAAAGGGACAGCTATGGTGGGCTGTGCTATGAGACAGAGACTGTGCCGTGTGCCTTCCAGGGAACAAGTTCCCAGTGCAACTCAACAGGGTCGTCTACTAAAAGCAGAAGACCCCAGCTTGTCTGAGGCCTCTTGGCTTACAGGGACTTAAGAGCAGCTGACAGAAGCACAGAAGCAAATGGCATCGAGAACCAAGTAAGTAATATTTTGTCTTTACATTGCTAGTGGAACTAAATCCCATTTTCTTCTCCTGATACTGTGGTACTGCATACAATTAGCAATTTCCACTCCAACAGTCAAATGATTTCTTTGCAAAATGAGTTACTTCTCAAGTCATTTGTATCCATTATTCATGTATGCATTGATATTTTCCATTAATTTATTCTCAAAAAATTGTCTGAGAAGCCATACCAGGTATCGAGTATAATCTAGGAACAAGGTTTTGACTAATTTAATATTTACATAGGAAAAATTTTTGAAGTTTTCAAGATGCCCATATAAAAGCTATATTATGTTATATTATAAACCTAGCCAAAGGCAAGTCATTTTATGTGATAGTATGCACACCATGAATAGAGACTACCTTTGATATCTGTCTAAAAACCACTGTGGAGAACAACAATGTTTGAAATTATACAGATTGAATCCTACATGAGCCAAATCCTATGCTCCAAGCCCTGAAATGAAAATTACACAGGTCAAAATCTGATGGAGGACATAACCTCACTGATATCATTACGTCTGTAAACTATGATCTGTGATTAGAAGGGGTTGGTGCTGTGGGCATGCTGTTGTCAGGAAATATACATTTATCCTTATTCTGAAATTATGGCAATTTTTATTTTTATTTCCAGTGTATTGTCTGACTTGGAATTGTTAGTCGGCAAAATATACACCGCTAGATAAATTGTATACACAGCACTCAACATTGTCTGCAGTAAGGCACCTGCTCCCATCTGTATCCTTTCAAAACTAGACTGCAGGGGATGTGGTTGCACATCTGTAGATTTTGATGTATTTGGTCTTTTTTATCTATCTGGAACGGTTAAGTGGGGTTCCCAGGCCTAAAATTAAGAATTAAGACAAAAGACTTTGCTTGAAGAAGACTGTGGAACTGGAAATCATAACTTGCATTTACTATCAAAGACCTGTACCCCTCCTGGTGTGTTAAAAAACCTGAATTCCATCATGATTCACTTCCAGATGTATGTCTCACATTACCTTTTTTTCTTTTTAGTGTCTAAGAACACAAGCTTCCTAATTAAGTGTCACTTTCCATTGAAGCTAGGTTTTGAATTTCCTGCCTTTGAAAGGACACCAAGAAGAAGTCATTTTCCTACCCTTCCAGGAGACAGCATTTTTGTTCATTAGCTCTCTATTGGCTGAATAAATGATCCAACATTAAAAAGAAAAATTGCCACTAGTGAGGCATAACTAGAACTTTGAAACATCTTGGGGTTTAGTTTTTTCTATTCTTTTTCATGTTGCTTTTAATTTTATTGAGCAACATTCATGATGCCTCTTTGGAAACATCAAACACTGATTTGTGGCCCAAATTTGTAATTATTTGTCAAGTAATGCTTCACTTCTTTCTCTTTTTTTCTCTTTCTCTCTTTCTCTCTTTCTCTCTTTCTCTCTTTCTCTCTTTCTCTCTTTCTCTCTTTCTCTCTTTCTCTCTTTCTCTTCTCCCTCTCTTTTGTCTCTTCTCCTTTTCCTCGTTCTTCTCTCTTGTTTTTTCTTTTCCTTTTCTCTTTTGTTACACATGTATGTGCAGAATTTATAATAACAAGAACAAGAAGAGTCAATACAGCAGAATTCTAATAAAAATGAACCTGTCTTTGGTCAGGGTAAACTGTTGAAAAATCAGCCTAATATAGTCCTTAGGTAAAGAGACAGAATCTGACTGCCTTCCTGTTCTTGAAATTGCTTGTATAGAGAGTGATCCTGTTAGATTGGTGTTGGATCTGCAGTCAGTTAATGGAGGATTTCACAGGGTCATAGAATCACTGAGGTTAGAGGAAGACACCTCTGGAGATCACCTAGTCCAACAACCTGCTCAATTCAGGGGCAGTTAGGGCAGGTTTCTCAGGGACATGTTTTGGTTGGGTTTTGAGTGGATTCAACAAGGGAGGGTGCACCAACTTTCTAGGCACCCTCACAGTAGAAGTTTTTTCTATATTTATATCAAGTTTCCTCTGTTTCACTATGTGTCCATTGCCTCTCGTCCCGTCACTGGGCACCAGGGTGGAGGTCCTGGGCTCCATCTTCTTTGCTGCCCCCCATCAGGTATTATACACACGGATAGGCTCTCCCTGAGCTTTCTCCAGGATGAACAGTCCCATATCCGTCAGCCTCCCCTATGTGTCAGCTGCTGTAAATCCTTCATCATCTCCTTGGCCCTTTGCTGGACTCACTCCAGTACATCCATGTCTGTCTTCACTGGGGAGCCCAGAGTAGAATCCAACACTCTGAGTGTGTCTCACCAATTTTTGATAAAGGGGAAGAATCACTGCCTTCTGTCTGCTGGCGATGCTTCTTCCAGTGCAGCCTCAGATGCTGTTGGCCCTCTTTTGCTGCAAGGGTACAGTGCTGGTTGATGTTCCACTTTGTGCCTGTCAGGACTTCTAGGTCCTTTTCTGTAAAGCTGCTTTTCAGCTGCTTGGTCTCCAGCCTGTAATGTTGCCTGGGTATTTTTCTTCCCAGGTACAAGACTTTGCACTTCCCTTTGTTGAACTTCATGGGAATCCTGATTGCTCACTTCAAAAGGAGATGTTCAACCTTCACTCTGCTTTCAAATGGTAAAATTGATCATCAAGAAAAAACCCCTCAAATACATGAAAACTTGTTGTTCCTGACTAAGGAGGATGAAAAAGTAAACAGAGAAATGCAACCCATCTCTTTAGATACAATAGGATTTACCACATGTACTTCCATTCCTAGTGTTAGACTTTACTGAAGTAAATCCTATTATACTTAATAACTGTACAGATTAGAGTCTTTTAAAAGTGACTGATCAGTATTAAATAGCACAATTTTAATACCTTATGTGTCTATGGTGAATCTGAAAATTGAGTAAATAATAACTTTTATTTCAAACGATTTTTCTGTGATCAGCTCTGATGTTAGTGTCTCTTTGTTGAAAGTTAGTTAGTGTCTCTTAGTGTTGAAAAAAATACCTTATTTTTTTCAGTGGAATAGAAGTAGAAAAAGAGGTTACTGTCGACATTATTTCAAGACCTAGGAAAGAAGGTTGAATAAATAAACCCTGTGGAGAATCAACTAAGAAGATTATTTTGCTGCATGAAAATCTGGGCTATCGTAATTTGCACAATGTCTTAAGACAAATAATTAGAAGAGCAGTATAAAGTTGTTAGGTTGAATCACAGCAGACGTCGTATAAGATATGTTTTAAATCAATGCGAAGGATATGCAAGAAAAAGTAGCCTGAATGTGTATTTTTTGTGTAATAAGTATAGGCAATGTAACCTATGTAATACATTACTACTGACTTGCACTCCTCTTAGTAACACCCTTACAACTCCATTGCCTTCAATAGCAATTTAGATACCATTTCAGAAATATCAAACCCTTCAGCTTTTTGTTTAGCTTTTTCAATTTAATATAACTCTCTTTTCTTGTTACATGTCATAAGGCTGTAAATCTTGGAGTTTTTTTGTGTACTGATCCAGTCTCACTGAAGAGGACTGATAGGAGTATCTGTCCCCAGGAATTTTGTACATTTAGCTGCTATGTTTCATTTGTAACTACTAGCAGAATTTTCCTTGGTATAATGCTGGTTTACTCCAAGCGAAAATCTTACTGCTAAAATCTAAAGACAAAATGTGCAGAGAGGATGCTTTATCAGGAACCAATGCTTGTCAAAAATCAAACAAAAATAAGTGAATTGGAATTACATCAGTGTCTTATCCTGCAACATAATCTCTTATTCAGTCACTAGTGGACACTAAAGAGATTGCAGGCTAAAGAACACATTATGTCTTAAGGTGCTGGTGTCTGACTGCTTGGAAATTGGATACAAAGAAGGCAGGAGTGACCTACGAAGAGAATGTGAAGTTGCTTAAATCGATTTAGCACTGTGAAAGTCAGTAAGAAATACAAGAACCTGAGTACAAACACACGAAGGTCAACCCCTCCCTCTCCCCCTCAAGTCCTTCAACAGTGTGGCATTCTGCTCAGGAAACTGAATTTAACACCAAGTGATTGCTGTGTTAAGGCAGACATGCAGCCACTCATTTTGCATAAGCAAAATTCTCTGTGTTTTCTGTGCCTCTGTTCTGTTCCTTATAATAAGTAGTAAAAAGCCTGTTGGACTGACATATATTTAAAATGTATCATAACTGCCATCCTCAGTTTTAAATGCAATTTTTTTGGTGAATTTTTTGTAGTTTTCTCATTCAGGGACATTTAGAGGGCTAAAACAGACCAATGACTACACAGTGTACAATGATATCCAGGCAAGGGCAATGCAAAAATTTAATAAAAATAAAGAAACTAAAATACTGAAAAACTAAACAGAAAGCTTTATTATGCACATGCTGAATACTGTGTCTCTAGGAAGAGCAGATATAGAAATCTCAGCACATTATTGAAATTATTACCTGATTGGCATAGCAGGCTCATTAGGGAATGACTCACATCACTTCAATACTGATATACAAGGGAAGAGCTCAAGGCTCAAGAAGTTTGGGTTGATAAAGGAAGGAAAATATATTGCTTTATAATTAAGAATATATAGACAGAGGAGGCTGAGACATAAACACTACTGAAAGTCTCTGCTAACAATGAAAGGAGGAGAGAATAAGACATCATTCTTTGCAAGAGTCAACTGTGATGATAAGTTTAGAGGTAAAGCAGCTGGTCCCATGTTTTCCAAAACTGAATTTTCTCCAAAAAGTAAGAGTTATGCATCTCTTGATGAAGGAGACTGGATATACAGGTTGCTTCTACTCTGCTGAGCAGGAAAGCCTTCCAGACTGAGTGAGAGCCCAAATTTATTTTGAACTGCATAGCTTTGAGATGGTACAGCACATACTCCTAGGCTGGAAAACTTGGAGTATCTTTCTTCCTTCTTTTCAGACACAGGAACTTCTCATACTGTGCATGTTCTTGCAATGTTTTCAGGTGATGTATATCATCAGAGAGGCTATCCTGGGCACAAGGAGCACCGCCAAACAGCAGCTGAAAAGGCATTCCTGGCTGTTCCCAAGGAAAAGCAACGAGATCAAATACTGTAGGAGCATCAGCAACTATCAGTCTGCTGAGCCGTAGTTTTAACCAAACAATTTGGAAAGCTTTTGCAGTATGCTGAAAGCAATTTCTTGTCACTGCACTGAACTTGAAAGAAAGTAATTAAAACTAGTTATTCTTGGTTATGAATAGCAGAGAAAATTAAACGGAAATTTAAAGATGAAAGGCATGATTCATTGGAAGGAAAGGAAAAATAGATAAAAAAATAAAGACAATAGACAGATTTTAAAAAGCCAGGTCATAATCTTTCTGCAGAAGGAAGGTCAAGGAAAAAGATTTCAAGAGAGTTAGCAGCCTCAGAAAAGAAAGAAATGTGTGCAATATCAGTGCAAAGGAAGGATAAGGAAAGAACTTCACTAAACATAAACTTTCCAGGCCTGAACAAAATGTTGAACTGATAGTCTGGTATGAGGATGGGAAGGCTTTTGTGCACAGCACCAGGCATGCAAGAACTGAAACACAAGTAAGGGGTTCTAAACTGTAACAGGAATCCATTTTATAATACAACAATAGTAAGGAGCAGAGCAGGAAATAATTAACGACCCCCCTCCCCCCACCCCCGACAGCAAATTGCAGATCATGCCAAAAAGGTGGGAAAAGTTTGGTATTCAGCCCTATTTTGGCCATCACATTGAGTGTGCATTGATCAGATGGTTAATACCATTAGCACCAGCGACAGAAAGTCCAGAACAACAGACTGGTGAAAGAATATGTTTCAATATTTTGATTGGTTAGTGTCTGTGCATGGAATGGCTTTGAAACTTCTTCAAGAGTTCTTCCAGAACAAACAGAAAAAATGTCAATGCCATTAACTATTATTCTGTAAACTTATTTAGAAAGATGGCATTCCAGAAAGGGCAAACGTATTACCTGTCTTTAGACGTAGCAAAAAAAAAAAAAAAAAAAAAAAAAGGAAATTACAGACCAGTTGCTCAGCTTTGATGTCTATAATGGTTGCAGAAGAAATAACCAAAAAGCTTGGAAAATAGCTAAATGACGAATAACAGCCAGAATAGATTTGGAACAAAATAATGTCATATCAACTAAATTTCTTTCTACGAAGAATAGCAGGGTTTTCAGATAGAGAAAAAAGCCCAACTGACTTTAGTAAGCTGGTTTGCTCTCTGCCATATTTTGTTCTCCTAGAAAACCCTAGGCAAAACTACCTTGATGAAATTACTGTGACATGAAAAAAGGGACTGGGGAACTGTGCTCACAAAACGCATCCAAAAATTCCTGGTTAAAGTGAGAAAATATTTCAAATTATGTTCCAAATAGATTTTTCAATGTTGGTCACTCATTGCATCAAAGATCTTACGAAAGAGTATATTTATTTCATCTGGAGATGGTAAAATGGAAGTAGTTGGAAGAACTAGGGTGTACAGTATTTAGAATTCAGAATAGCTGGCAAATGGATACCTTGTCTGAAAAATACCAAAGGTATGAGTTAATGTGGATATGAGTTAATGTTGTAGTATGAAAAAGAAAATCAAAATGTGACATTTCTGGTTTGCTTTAGGTCAATAAATTGAGCTTTTATACAGAGCTAAATTTTCTCAATGTAAAGTATGAAAAATGTACAAACACTGATTATATTTACCATGGAACTAATTTACACATACATTATTTATAATTTTAAGAATTACAGCACTGTTGATAATAGATATGTTTGCTATGTTTTGGTGGCTGCATCAGAATACAATGAATATTGTAATCTCTGGAGTCAAACTGCTCCTATTTTCACTAATATCATAATGCGGCAACTTCTTTTAAGTAAATATCTGTACAAAATCCCACCTTTTCTGTTTTTCTTTACACTTATTTTTTGTTGTTTAAAATGATCAAATATTTTCAGAAAGAAATATGCTCCTCTCTTTTAGTGACTTGGATTAAGGAGTTAAATGAGACTGAGAAAAGTTGAGATAAAATGCAGGGGCGGCAACCATGTGTCAGCAATCACGAGAAAATGATTTAGTTACTCTGGATCTTTTGATTCTTGTTATTTAGATGCACTTTACTACATTTAGCTGCCATTGAAAATAGTAGGCTTCTGTGATGAGCTTTTATGATAAACATCCTTTAAACATCTTTTTTCAATCTCTGCATTAGAACACCTGAACATCTGCTGCAGATGACGAAATAAAATTAACTCAAATTCCATTTCATTTTATGCTTTCCAGGCTGTCCTGTCCAGCTCAACAGCTTTGCCAGAACCAAGGCTTAGCAAAATTCAGAGCAGCTGAATGTATTTCAGACCTCTGTCATCTGTCATACTGCTCACATTCTGTGCCTTTAGTAGGTTTCAAAGACTTGCAGTCTCACTGTGATTTTTTTGGTGCAAACTTAAAAATATGGATAAAAAAAGTTTTAAACATTCTGCATGAAATCAAACATTTTGTTTGGTGATGTTGTCTGATCTCGTCAGCTGCATTAAGAGACGTTGGGTTAAACCTCGTAAGAGGCCAGCAGGCAGAAGAGAAAATTAAAACTCTGCTTGAGGTCTCTTGCTATCATGTCAAGGATGAAATGAAGTGCCTATTAAGCTGAAGAGAATGTCAGAAGAATGGGGCTTGCAGGCTCTGGGGCTGCTGGGTACGCACATCTCCCTGCGCATCAGAAGGAGAGCGGGCAGGGCTGTGTTGGCTGTGCAAGCCTTCATTTTCTGGCGTTACCCTACACACAGGCACCCTGGAAAGGCAGCTGAAGACAAGCCAGCTGCAGGCAGCCGGGTCAGCTGGTCACCAAGCACAGACTTGTTTCTGTCAGCCCTGACTGCAGAGTCGTGGCTGATGTTGTGTTAGTTAACATATCCCCTCAAGCCTTGCTCTCCTACAGCTCATTAGGCACTCTCCAGCTTTTAGTATTGACTGAGATTCATGCATCTGCAGTTTGTAACATGCTTTTTTCCCCCTTTTTTTTCAGGTCAGCTGTGTAAAAGGACTTTATGTAATTTCACTGGCTTGTGCAGATATCTCAAAATTACCCCAGTACACAATCTGTATGGCAGTCACACCCTCACACTCTTTTTGTAAATACTGTATTTAATTTAAAAAAAAAAAAAAAAAACACCAATTTTACCATAAAATGATCAGGATAGAAAATTTTCCACTAGTGCAACAGGGAAGAAAAAAATAGGTACTGAATTCTTTGACAGTTTGCTTCAAAACAACAACCTAATCTCAAATCAATATAAGGTGAAATAATTACAAGTATCCAGCCTGGAAGGAATTAAATCCCTGCAGAGCTCATTTGCATCTGGACATAATGGCCTCAGAAAACATTTTTGATAGCAAATGCCCTTTCTTTTGCTTTTGTTCAAGAAACAGTCTATGAATCCTGTTTTGATCCTGCAGTAGCTTTAAAATGATGGAAGTCAATAGGTCCTCACTGTGTTGCTTTCTAGTTGGCATGGAAGAGGCCAATTTCTTTAGTGATTTGGAAAAAATAGAGAACATACGGGCACATTTCATGTCTGAAAGGAAAGCAGAAGATTTCAAAATCAAACACAATTTTAGAACACGTTTGGAGTTCTGTTAGTTTGTGTAGCAGATAGACCATTTTGGAAAGAAAAGGAAAAAGGAGAAAGGTGGTATTAACAACTTTGAAAGACAGAAAATTATCAGGCTGTTGATTGCATTACTGGGGGGATGGATCATATTATGCGTGGTACAATTGCTAGCTTGCATGTTTTTTGTTTTCAGTAGAATTATGATTTTTAGCGCCTATGCTCATTTTTGACATGTATTTTGTGGGTTTTCCCTAAGATACAGAGCTGAGGATTAGAGAGAAGATGATTATTCTGTGAAAAATGTTCATCCATTGGCAACTATTTAATCCTTTAAAGATTGTCTGGATGGGTCCATTCTGCTGTGAAGTGTTTGCTTAGTTTCACTGACATAATTACCCTGAGAACATCTGATGTGCTGGCTGAAGAATATAGCATGCCTGGATGTGCAAGAGCAAGTCCGGCAGGATACTTAGGGAAATACTTTGGGTTTTGTCATGGATATCAGAGTCCAGGCACATGCATACGTCAGTTTTATGTCTATCATCATGCAGCCTTTGCCAGTGATGGGCAGGACTTACGAAATGTAACAGTGGTAGGAACCTCTCTGCGCAAAAGGAGCCATTGGACTGAATTTGCTCATTCAGAGCTGCAGGGCTGAAATTTGGCCCTTGTGGTTTAACAGTGTGGCTTTTCATAAGGATGCATGGGGACAGACAGGGAATCTTTGTGCCTGCCAAGATACCTTTGCAGCCAGGATGTGCAGGACTCTCTTCTGAGCATGGATCAATTCTTCTCCAGGAAATTCAGTGTCAATCAATGTCAAATGAAATTGGAGCAGGCTGTAGCCCCTCATTGACATGCTGTTCGTTGTGTCTCTTTTTCCCTGAAGGACAGTCAGGAAGAGCCATAAAAAAGGTCAGGTGGCACAGGCAAAATATGACAACCACAGCCAGAGAGTAGGATCTGCCTATAACTCCAAGACATAGTTATATTAATATTAATACACAATGATCCATCAGTAGATGGAACTGCAACTAATAACTGCTCTGCTGTTTGGGTTAATTACTTCAAGCTGACACATTTGTGACCATGCTAGGTGGTTTTTATTTAGAGCACGTTTGGCTAGAATTAGATATTGTCACAAAGATGTGAGGAAATAGAAACTAAGATTGTGGGGATTAAGTTTAAATTTATCATAGACCTAGGCTCCTGAAGAGGTTTTTGGTGCCTGTTCCATCACTTGATCTCTGAGAACTGCAGGCGCCCTCAGAGTGCTCTGGGTACATGCACATGCTCTTGGCCATGTCAAGAGTTCAGAGGCCCCTTGACTGCTTCTAAACATCAAGTTGTGCCTGTTTTAATCCACTGTCCCAGATTATTGGAAATAATCTCTCAGCTCCTCGTTTCCCAGAGAAGTGCCATGGGAGGATAAATAGAGGAGAGGAAAAAGATTTAAAGATGTGGCACTGTGAAATATGAATGACCACATTTCCCTGTTGCTCATACAGCAACTCTCTTCCTCTGCAAGGTAAAGTAAAACATACTGGGAAATATCTGCCCCCAATCAGCTTGGTACTTTAATGTCTGAATGGAGCATCAGAATGTCTGAATGGAGTATCAGGCCCCGTGGATATGTCACTGGTTGTCTTGGTTGTTGATCCTTAATTTTATGTGGGTAGATGAGTTTGAATCTGTTATATCCTGAGAATATCAGGCACCACATACTTCATTCTGGCGGTTTGTCCTGGTCATTGCTGTCTAGGATTTTCCTTCTCTCATTCATAGAGACCACAATCAAAGAAAAGGCCCTCCAAGGACTCTTGAGCCCTCTTGGGCTCTTTCTCAGACATATGCATCCAAAACACACTGGACACCTAATTTGTCATACCTGGACCCTCTCTATGGACTGAAATGTACAGGCAGAAGGGATGTGTCCCCAAAGCCCCTCCTCATGGAATGCCACACCATTTTCCATTTGCTTCTGTGGGAGAAATTCCCCTGAAAATGCTGGAACAAAACCGTCTCTTTTGCTCTAGTGTGTCATCTCCAGTGACTGGGAGCCTGAGCTGTCCTGGAACTGATGGAGCTGGGTCTGTGATCTCTTGAAGAAGGAGTAAATGGACAAACAAGGGAGCTGGGGTTGAAGGAAAGGTGTGACAGAACTAGCTACAAGAAAATCTTCCACTCGTGCATTTAAGTCTACTCCTTGTGTTTATAGTTTTTCCGAAGGTATGGAAATAGGAACTCTAGGGAAGCTTAAGCAGAAATGGGACGTGGCATACAACGAGAGAACCAGGCTGTCAAGCATGTTTGCATTGAAACTTCAGGACAAGCTGGGGTCCCTCCCTATCTCTAAGCGCAGCAGGGCTATTTCTGATTTCACATACACCCACCACATTGACTCAGCTGGGGTGTGATTCATGGAGAGGGACTGGAAATGAAGCTGGTAATACTCGGTGGGGGTGGAAAACACTGGGGAAGTTATGGATTCAGCTATCGAAGGGCTGAGCTAACCCTGCTCCAGGAAGAGCAATTAGCAAACAGATCAAGAAGCCTTTTCAGAGCGAAGCTTGTTGGCCTGTGGCCATCTGCCTCACTAGCTCAAGATGTCTATGAGCTTCAGTTCTTTCTCGCATGGCATGGATAAGGGTATAAGTTGCATGGATACACTGGCCTTGGCTTTTGATCTTCAGTAGTGAAATAAAGGTCCCATGTGGGATTATATGTAGAAAATACATGAAAAAAAAGATATATGGATGGAGTAACACTGGTTTTGCTCAGTTCAGAGCTGCAGTGAATACTGACTTTTGACACTTCCACATGGAAATGAGAAAATACCATAAGGTGACATTGTTCTGCAACAGAGGAGATGGCACTTTATAAACCTACTTGGTACTAGTGCAAGAGCTCCAGCTATTGATAGGATGAAGAGGCTGAACCAAGGTCAGTATTTCTGACAGAATGTGCCTGAGAGCCCTGAACTGTGATTATAGAGACTTCAATGTTGAAAAAAGTTTATTGATGCTTAATAGGACAGAAAACATATATAATAGAAAACCCAGCATCAGTTGTAGTGCCTGGGTGTAGGAACATTCAGAATGTTTGATAAGATGTTCCAGGTTGTCTTATATGAAGAATTTACATAGTTTTCCCTTGGCGTGCTATGTCCATGTTGAACATGATTCAAGGCCAAAAGCATGTCAGTTTTTACAGAGCTTGATTTTTGGCCATGCTGAAAGAAGGCATTCTTCCAAGACAGAATACTTCAGTCTTCAGGAGTACTGGCACATGGTTGAACCTAATGATATAAATTCTTGTATTGTGGATGAGATTATTTTACCAATGATTGTTGGGGCTTTATTACTTAAGCAGTGTTTCAGAACTCTGGTATAAAACAATGAAAGATCTTGAAATAAAAAGTTACTCCAGAGATTAGAAAACTCAAACAGAAATCATTAGAATGAATTTGTAGGACTAATATCTTAGTTTCTAGGCAAAAATCAATTGACCAAATAAGTACATATTAAACATTGATGCAAAAAATTCCAGTTGTGTTATTTTATTTTATTTTATTTATTTTATTTTATTTTTAATGATTATCTACTGTTATTTTTATGATCCTCTTTAAAGTTTCTGGCAACCTTCATATGCAGCACTGAGTTTTCTTGAGCATTTTGCCTAATTAGTTTGCAGAGGACTGACAGCTGACATGACTTCCATTAATCAGTTCTGATACTCTACATTAACTTTTCTTTTACCTTGTGTATTAATTCAATGCTGAGGGCCTGTCAGGAAGTGGCTGAGAGTCCCTCTGGGACTGTACATTTGCTTGAAACTGAAGTGGAGGAAGATAATAAATCATGTGAATTTCTGGCACTTCTTCCCGTTTGTCATTAGGCTTTTGGAGCAATTAAAGTCTGACAGTTCAGCCACACTGATTCACTTGTTTTGCTCAAAAATGAAATGCAAGAATTGTTTTTTAATAAACAGAATCTTTGGAATTTTTTTCCTGGATTTTCAGCTGCATTGATAAACAGCCCATTTCCCTGCTTCATCCATTGTATTTTATGTCATGACAGGTCTTTTCAAGTATATGAATTTTCATTACTTTTATTGTTAAGAATAATCAAGAGAATTGATAAACAATAGAAAGAAGAAAAAGAATAAGAATAAAAATAAAAACAATAGCAGCTATCATCAGTGAGAATTTGTGTATTATCTTATTTTTGTTATGCAATGTCAGAATGATTAAATGAAAATAACTGTGGTAGCATGTCCCACAGAACTTATGGGAACTGGTTGGCCATCTTCAGTGTGACTTAGATATCCAGCTTCTTTCAAAAATTTTCTTCATCGTTAAATGCAAGAACTCATAAAATGGAAATAGATCATGACAGTCATGATTGGCTTCCGCATCAACAAATCAATGGCAAAGTTTTCCTTGCTTGCCTGTTATTAAGATGTGCTCTCTGGTTTACCTCAAATACGTCAAGGCTTCTTGGGTTGAAAGAAGTACAAATATGTAGGTTCTGGACCTATATCCAGCTTGCCTTCTTCCTTTTCCCCACTTGTCCTCTGTGGTTCTCTTAGCTAAACTACTAGAAACAGAGATCTTATAAATGGGATTAAGATCTAGGCTCTGATAAGGTGCACCAACTTGTCTCTCTTTCTCTCTCTATCCCCAGGCCCACCTTCTCCCCCCAAATCAAATTTTTTATATATTTAAGCAGTTATAAAAACATTTATGATATGAATTTACACAGGTACAAAGATGTGATAACTCATAATATTTCTCTAAAAATTAGTAGAAGATAAAGAGATACATTAGGTAGAGGTACGCTTGGATGAGAGTATCTTTGTGTAGACCTAAGTCAGCTTTCCCACAGCTAAACATATCATGACCACAGGCCTTTAAATAGACTTTAAATTCTAGCCAGCCTACAATTTACATGACTTCTTTGGCAGTCACTGCACTTGGATTTTTGTAGATCCAGTGACTGTCTTGTTATTTCTTGTGTTTCAGCTGAAAAAATATCTCACATAACTTAATGTCAAATAGAATTTCTAGTATTAACAGGGCCCCTTAAAATGACGACCCCTTAAGATCCAAGGAATTCTGTTGTTTGAGGTCTCATTTTACAAAAAAGAGCTTTACTAAATATTCAAGTATATTTTCATAGCAACACTTTTGACACTTACATATATTTCAAGATAAAAATGCGGCCATCCAAAAAGTACCTGACTTCATGTTCCAGAAGAAAGTTTTGGATATGGGTTGAAAAGGACTTCAGTGCAGACCAGTCCATAATACAACATTTTTATTAAAGAAACTAATTTTTATATGATTCAGAGGAGAAGATGGTTGAAATTATTAAGTATTTCTTGTCAACTTAATTGCAAACAAAAAGACATAGTCATAGTTGAAACACAAGAAAATAATCTTTAAAAACTACCTAGCATTTTTAACATTTGATATTCACAGAATCACAGAATAGGTAAGGTTGGAAGAAACCACAGTAGAACATCTGGTCCAACCTCCCTGCTCAAGCAGGGTTGTCCTGGAGCACCTTGCACAGGATTGTGTCCAGATGGTTCTTGAACAGCTCCAGTGAGAGACACTCCACAACCTCTCTGGACAATCTGTATGCACAATGTTTTTGACAGGAAATAATTACATTTTTTTTAAAGTCATATAATTTAACTTTGTTGTAAAGTAATTATAGGAAAACCCTGCTGTGTCTACTTCCTTTGCTTATTAGTGAAAATGCAAAGTAGATAAAGTTAGTCTATGTCACCTGCAAAGAATCCTGAAGATCTAAAAAAAGCTACCCAAAAACCTCCGCATATGAGTTAAGAAACAGATGTTAAAAAACCCTGAAACTTCACTTAAGCAAACAAATAGTGAACAGTGAGAAAATATAGATCACAGCCTTACACTGATTCATCTGCAGAGTTGATGCTATTGGAGACCTATTGATCTAAATTTGATTGGACTAAATCACTAAATGTGATGGGAACAATATTTGAACTTTTTCCCTACTGCAAGTAATTTGTTGGAGTTCTTGATATTATTTAAGTAATTAAGAGTCAATTAGGTGAATAAGAACATGAAAAACTGGAAGTCCATTGCTTCAGTTGAAAGGGAAAGATCAAGATTGTAAATAAGGCCTACCATTTATAGAATATGATGGATTTGATAATAATTTTGAGAAGCTGAATTTGTATTTTGGATGGCAGTGTTAAATGATGAAAGCAGAGTATTAGTGCCTGCTAATTCACTTGTAAAGGGAAGACCAATATAACAATGGACACCATATTCCAATCTCAAAGCTGGTTGTAAGGCATGATTTACACTCACATTGGTTTGTAAAGACAGGGAGCAGCAGTTAATCTCACTGAGAAGACAAACTTGTCAAAAAAATGCTAATAGAATAGATACTAGTTTTGATAGCTAAGTTTTGAGATTTATCTTGAAAGTAATTTTCAGCATTTGTTTCAGTCTTGCAGTCTTCAGTGACTCAAAATAAAGCAAATGGTTCTCTGATCAGGTTGAGACACTTCTGAAATCAGATAGCTAAAAGTGAAAACATCTCCCACACATAGCCAGAGAGATCTCACTGCAATAGGGAATTGGAGGACCTAAATTTATGTCCTTTTCGGAAATGGATATCTCCATATAATTGGCAGTGAAATAGAGATGAATTGATTGCATTGCAGGGTTGAGGGAAACCAAATGCAATTTGGATTTAGAGTGGTTACGTTTCTGTGGGGGGAGTGGGGCTGCAATGGAACTTGGATGGACAGGACGTAAATTTTTTTGAGAAAAACCCTGAATATTAAATGTCACTGTTTTTTTATCAGATAAATGGATGTATTAAATATGTAATTTGAAATCTTCTGCAACGTTTATTTCAGACATGTCTGGGGCCATCAAACCAAAATTTCATCTCATTAATAAATCATTTGTAATACTTTCTGCAACCACAGTTGTAAGAAGCTTTTTGCTTCAGATCAATGGAATTGCTTTGTATGGCTAGGCAGCCAAAAAGATACTAACTCTACAGGCTGATTACATAGAGCTGAGCTGTTGGGCCCAAGAAGGGCTCTGTTGACTTCAGAGGGGCTCTGGACTTTCTGTGTAGGATCTTAACTGTAGAATCAGAGCTGATGAGGTGAAACAAAATCTCCAGGTAAGCTAAAAACACCTGAGACAACAAAAACTGAAATGCACACATTCCCTCCATGAAGAAATAGTTATGGTGTTTATTGCATTTTCAATGTGTGTTCTAAATTTTACTGTCATGGCTGGTTATCTACTCTTTAAAAAAATTTTCCATTGTCCTTGAATTTTAAATACTAAATGTGATATTTTATTGCAATCATTTATAGAACCATGAAATGAAGAAGTGTAGTGGCACTGAGTTATGTGGACCTAGAAATATAGATTATACACACGTTTCCTAAGGAAGATAAAATCCAAGAATTATTTTCCTTTTAACTGTATATATTACTGACTGTGTTAATGTTCATTATGTCAGTTCTAATCTATTTCAGAAAAATCTGAATCCTGGAGGAGAGACCCTTTGATCAAACCTGATTAAACCTTTCCTTCAGCTTCTTCAGCCTATAGAAGACAGTTCTGAGTGCCTGGAGAGACTGAACTTCTCTTCAAAAGCTTTTAGAGCATAATTTGATTCAGTCAAAGCCACCTCCATAATCCTCTACAAAAAATAAGTGTTTGAAAAGGAGTGAAGTTTAATTTTTCTACAGTCAGCTAGGAAGGTGTAGGCAAGTTATACTTACCAAGTAAATTTTGTAAAGCACAGAATGGTGAGAGTGTATAGTTCTTCCACAGAGCTAAAATAGCATCCTTTTGAAAAAGTAAATGAAAAAGTTGAAATAACAAAATAATATTTCTTAAACACTCTCTGTTTATTAAATTCATATATTTTCTTTAAGCTGCCAAATGAGTTATGCTTTTTTTTAAAATTAGTAACTTAATGTGCTCAAAAGGTGATCACTCCCGTACAGAATCTAAATAAAATAATTTAGGGGATGTAAGCATACTTTTTTCTTATGGTCATTTAACCTGGGACACCTCTGAAGACTTTCAGCAAGAGTGATGGTGAAGGGAAGGTGAAAAAACAGTTGTGGTTATTCACAGTACTGTGAGAACTCTTTCTCAGCAGAGAAAAACAAAGCATGCAGTTAGAAGACATTTCAGGGTAGACTTTGGCTTACATTAGGGACAGCTTTCACTTGTGGGCAGGTAAAGGGAGTTAAAACCCTGTGAATTACATGTACAGCCACATTAAGGCTAATTTATGTTGACTCAGCAGTGTAACTGCTGGGGCTGCAATGATGTAATGAAAATGGACAGAGTGGTCACAGGATAAGAAGAAACTGCTTCATGTCTGAATCATAGCAAATGAAATGATTGTGTGAAAGCTTAACCCTCCACTGCCATGAAGAAGGCAACTTAGTTAATACCACCTTGGCCTAGCAGCTCATTCTTTTCAATTTCAAAATCTCTGCTGTGTAGCCGCAGATACAGAATAATCACTTTGTTTGAGGAGATGGGGAAAAAATAATTAAAAAAGGCCTAACTTTATTCTTTGCATCTGTAATTACAGTTTCAGACTGAAAAAAAACCTTGGAAGTAGAAATAGTAAATGATCCTGCTCTGCTCCAGGCAGGTGGTTAAGGAGATGAGAGGGAGAGAGATCATGCAGGGTTCTGTCTGGATCTCAGTAGGCAAGGCTTAGTAATAAATGGCTTAATAAAATAACTGCTTAGGCAGAATAAGAAGAATATTATAGTTAGTGGTATATCTTATATCTCATGACAATATGAGGCTGAATTTATGCCAGTGTAGGAAAGCTAGTAAAAATTTGTAATCCAATTGAAAACATGACTTCTTTTCAAGATATTAAAAAATTATTTATATATTATAAAAATTATAATGTATTCTTGTTATTCTTATGGCTCCATGTTTTCTAAAAGGATGAAATGATGATAGAAATGACAGTGAAAAAATAACTGGAACTACCTTGGAAGAAGACTAATGCTGAAAATACCCTATTTTCAGGGTATTTAGCATTAGAAAACTAATGCTAACTGCTTGCTTTCAGAAGCTGGTTTCCTTTGTAGTCTCCTTCAATTAGCATGAAACCGTCATGGAGATACAATTATACTTCATTAGGGATCCATGAATCCAGGAAATGAAACAGTCCATTCTCTGTAGACACTGCAGACAGTGACAAGATATGTGCTTTGTGGATCTAATCTGTTTTACTTATGTCCCTGCCATGGATTGCAGCAGTTCTTACAAAGCTTGTGTAATGGTTTTGTTTAGCCATATTTTCTACTAACAGGAAAATTATTCCACCACTAACAGTTTCTGTTGTGTTTTTGGGGCTCTTAAAAAAAAAAAAAAGGTATCCCATAGGAAGATGAGAGACAATTCATGTTACAGGAACTCAACAATTTACAGTGGCAAATGCCTCTGATAAAATCATGATTTATGAACTTCTCAGGATAAAAAGCAAGAGAGAGTGACTTATGCTTACCTTTCAGCAGATTGAGAAAGCCACAGACTAACTGGAAGCAAGCAAACCTTAAAAATTACTCACAAAATCTGAAGAGATTTTTCTAAACTTTTTGCTTTTCTGCATTCATGAAGGCCTAGTGCTTTGTTTGGAAACAAACAAATTTGTTCTCAGAAGCTGAGTCATTTAACTGAATTTCCATTGGCGTGTTCAGGCACTAGTGCTTCAGAATAATGTCCTTAATGACTTCTGGAAGGAAGACAAAGTAGAATGAAATTAGAGTCATTCAAGGTTCTGACAGTATTGGTTTGAAAGTCAGCTGAGACAGGGTTTCTGAATAGCTCATGAGAAAACAAAGATTCTGTAGAAAGTGTCCCTTTTAAAAACACTTTAAACATTTCTGTGAAAAGTATAGATACATGTTTGCACATGACTGTATAAGGAAGTGATAGGTTGTTTAGCCTGTGACATATCCAATAGTGTGGAATTCATAGGCACTGGTTGAATTTTCAGGCTGGAGGTGTATTTGGTGCAGTAGATACTGCTAATAGGGAGTTTTCAGGTGAAAATCACACAATAAAATGTGGTAAAAGAAACATTTCATTGCCATTATATGCAGATTTTGGAATGGATGTATAGAATTTCTGCTCACGCTGAGGACCTGCATAACCAGTGTAACCAGTAACACACCACCAGGGTGGGATACAAGGAGCTGGGATGTGGGAAAAAAAATCAGGCTTTTAAATTTTTTTGTTTAATCTCGGGTTCAGGCTGAATTCTCAGACTTGTGCATTCTGAGTGAGAGACCTGACTGTGGCAATTATTCTAGTATCCTGATCTCAACATCACTGTTCATTGGTTTGCAATATTAATTAGGCCAGCTAGGGACAGGATAGCTGCTCATGCAGCATTGATGCTCATGTCATTGGTGCGGCCACACAGAGCCCAGGCTTGCATCTTGGTATTGTCTCTTTCAGACAACTAATTTGGCAAGCAGCTCTGTGACAAGCAGGCTGGTTTTCTGTCTCTCATTTCAAAGGCTTTGGCTTTGCTAACTTCTAGAGAGAACATTTTTGTGTTTTCTTAAATCCTGAAATTCACATTGAAAGAGTAACCACCTGCTTCCCCAGGTGCAGTGTTTGTGTCTCAGAATTGAATCTTGCCATGAGACAGCTGCTACAGCTCTGGTTGAAAGCTGTGGGTAGGTATTTAGCACATCCACAGAAGGAAAGGAGCAAGAAGAAAGACGTATCTGAGAGAAATTTGATGTGACACCATAATGCAGAGATGAGATTTTTTTCACTGAGCTGGTGGGAAAAGTTTTGCTTTTTTTTCCCCCACTGGAAAAAACGGCAAGGCAAAACTTAGTACTTTTTTTCATGCTGATGTCTCTCTGTCTCTCCTTTACCCTCCATCTCTCTCCGGCCCTCCATCCCAACCCTCAGCTTCAGTTCCACAACGCAAGTAAATATGTGTGTCTATTGAACAAAGAAATTTAAGTTAATGTGTTGATCCCAATGATGGTTGGACAACAATGTTCTTGAACATATGGAGCATGCTGGGCTAAATCAACACTTCAATAAAGAGAAATGGTGGAGTCAATAAAGTAACATTGGTGTCAGTGAGATTAAAAAAGTGGAGAACGGAATTAAGCTAAGAAAAAATACGCTCCATCATCTTCCTCAGATAAAATGATTACAATTTTAGGGGAAATTTTTTAAAAAGTAGTTAATCAACCGTGACAGTAAAAATGAGGGAATAAAAGTATTATGTGTGAATTTTTGAAGGAATTACGATTTCAGTAAAATATCATGTTTGGTATTTACAACTCAAGGACATAAAATGGAATTTTTGAAAATCTTTTAAAGACAATATAGAGTATTAAAAGGCTAAATTATATTCAGGCAAAGCAGTGATAAAGAGTATTGTTTAAAGAAGTTCCCCATATGTAAAAACTAAACTACCCACAAAAAAGAAAACATCCTAGAAATCATGGAGTATCTTTTCAGTCCTGGAATTCAAATATAAACTGATAAATAAATAAATGAAACACACCACAGTTTATAAAGTTTGAGATTAACTGGATCTATGACAAATCAGTAAAGCAGAACAAGCTCTAAGATAAATATTACAAAGTACTCTGAAGGGCACCAAGGCAGACAAGCCCCTGGCTGAAAACCTTGAGAGAAAATAGGTGTTTTAGCAACCCCACTAGCCTGGAATAGAAAATGATAAAAGACAGGTAGTTCAGAACAAATATGAGAGTTTCGAGCCATTTTATAGAGCATTACATACTATAGATAACATATTTATTGAACAGGATAACGTGAGAAGGAGAAATTTCCATTTCTTGGAAGGAAAACAAAGGCTATTGTGCCTAAAGAGACTGAAAGAACTGCTGATTATAGGGCCCCATCACTGTGACAAGCATTATTGTGCAACAGTCCTTAAAGTGCTGGTGGACTAGGGAACCTATTTGCCTGAGAACACCTGTGTTAAACAAGATTTGTTGTTGGCTAAAAAATCAGATACTCAGATTGTGACACTCCTAAGATACGCTTGTGGTCTAATAGCCTTAGATGTAGCCAGTGCATAAACCAGAGTGAGAGCTAATCAGAAACCTCTGGTGAAAGCTGAGCTTTTGCATTCCTGGTCTTTACAAGGTGCTTTGGCTTTTGGCAAGATGGAAAGGTGCTTTTCTATGCTTTTCTATATTGGGGGGGAATCCAGGGAGAGATGTTCCTTGCTGCTGCCAGTACTGGCATTGGCAGGGCATCTCTGAGCACCTAGGAGCCCTCAAAACAAAGGAACAAAGCAGACACGGAACATTTGACAATGCTCTGTTGAGCTGATTTTTGTACACTCTCCTTCTGAAAGATGATTGTATTCCGAGCATGGACTTTGTACCACCCTGGGAAATAGAGAGCTAAGTGTCATTTGTTGGCAATTCTAGTATCTGAAAAAGACCTGTTGGTCTGTGAAATATGTTATGAGCTTAGATGGCTAAAAGTGAAATAAATTTCTGAAAAAGTATATTAATCCCTCAGAACACTGTGGTTTTTAAAGCAATTTTTTTCTTAGTCTAGTGTAAAAAATCAGAAGTTCTTAAATTAGGCAGTATGAAGAGTTTTAATTGGGTAGAAAGGCTGCTGTTAAAGTGTATACACTCCAAAAATTTAATTTTCTACTTCCATGTTCACATACATTTTTATCCTAGACAACACTATAAAGATTTGACACGGTGCTCTCCTGAAAGCAGTGTACAAGGATTTGCATACCAGTATTAAATAGGCTTTCCAAGGTAGGCGGTCTTGCAACTTAACACACAGTGGTGTATTATCATGCAATTTGGGTGAAAGATGGTATAAAACAGCATGAAAGCTTATTCAGAGATGTGGATTAAAACAAGAAAAAAATAGTGTGTGGAAATGGTTTACGTAATTGGCTTCTGAAAAAGACATAAATTCACACCAATAAATCCATTTACTAAGGCTATTTTAAGTTTCCAAGATAAATATGAAAAACTGTAACTCTCTCCATATTCACCACTATAGTTGAAAACAAAGAATTTGTCCTTAAACACCCTACAATATTTATTTCTCATTGACAAGCTGAGCTAGCCACCCAATTCAATCAACTTTTTGGAGAAGAAATGTACTTGCTATCTTACCAAGAATATTGCACTAATCCTAGTATTTTATGCATCACTTGAGAAAAACTAAAGCAAACAGGGAATCAATTCAGCTGAAGAAGTAAAGGGATGTGTAGTGCAAGGGGTTGTAATCTTTATAATATTCCAATTATATATGTGAGTAAATAGTTATTTATTTATTTTAAACCCCTTGTATATTGTAGCTCTTTTTACTGTGCAGTGGATCCAAATATTTTAAGTGGGTATGAGCTCTCCTGTGTGTGGCAACGTCCAGTTGGAGCCTTCATCATTCAGCCCCAGACAGATCTTCTAAGTGCTTTTCTAAAGTAAAACTATCCTCATGGCAGCTGTGATGTCAGAACATGAAAGTGATACAAGGCAGTAGGCAGTTAAATTTTGCTTTTATTACATTGCTCTTAGCATTGGTTGGTCTAATAAAGGATAGTTTCTTCTCACAAGCCTTGCCAATACAAAGGTTTTTTTTATTGCAATACTAATGAACCTCAAATTTAGCTGCTAGACTCTGAGGTGCTCCAATATGAAAGAATCTATTTCCCTTCACACTGAGTGTATTCTCCCTGGAAGAGTATGTTATATTAAAACATAGGACATTTTTGTACAGAGAAACAGTGGACACAGTAATTTAATTACTGAGTATTGAGTTCTGATTTAGAAGGTGGGTTAAAGTTCCACACACAGTAATGCTGAGATTCTTGGAGGTGTCTTTGATTGCTTTAGCCAACAATATCACACAACTTTGAGCTTTTCCTTTACAATATTTTAGTGGTAGATTTTTAGTGGTAGATAAGGTTTTTAAGGTAATTTAGTGGTAGACAAGACAATCCTGATAAACAGTTGGGGTTTTTTAACTTTGGCCTTAAGGAATTCCTGTATGTCTCACATGTATTTTAATTAGTATTTACTTGCCCAGAAAAAACAGCTGCCCAACTGCCCTCATCTTCTCCAACAAGTTTTTGTGCAATGGCTGTCTCTGTCAGTTTCTTTTCCTTACCTCTGAAAACACTGTCTTTCTAGATACTTCTTGGAATAAAAGAAATTACTAGCTAAAATTAAATTTTCTGTAAAAAGCATCTAAGCATCTTTCAAGATACTTTTAATTGGGTTTTATTGATGTAAAGTAGTAATGATTTTAGAAATTTTCTTCCTTTTTTTAAATTTGGAATTTCTTTTTTTTGTTTCTTGATGTATAGTACTAGTTTAATTGTGGGAACATGCAGCCAAACATAAGCTGTGTAATTAAGAAGAAAAAAGAAAATGTCTATATAAATTTAATTTTGACTATTATCTAAAGAAGCATTAATATTTTGAAGAATATATGACATCTTATTTTCCTTAATAAAAATTAGAATAAGTAAAAATGTCTTTATTATTCTGCTGAGATTCTTTGGTTGCTTTAGCCAATAATATTACTCAACTTCAAGCTTTTCCTTTACAGTATTTTAGTGGTAGATTTTTAGTAGTAGGTAAGTTTTTTTAGGTAAAGTAGCCAGACAATGAATGCTGATGTAAAGTCAAGAATAAAATATTTTTTCTTTCCCATTGATTATGCTTGCACAACCTTTTGCTTTCACTTTACTTAACTGCTTTACCTCAGCCAGGAGTTGTTTTCCCTCTTATTTTCTCTCCTTGTCCAGCTCAGGAGGGGGAGCGACAGTGGCTTGGCAGGCACCTGGCATCCAGCTAAGGTTAATCCACCATGTACCTTTACAAACCAATTGTCTTTGCTCCACTCTTTTGCAGAGCAAATTTAGCAAACAATTGGGGCAAACAATTTAGGCAAACTAAATTCCTCATCCAAAGCACAGAACTCTCATGACCTCAGTGCCTTGCTGTTATTCAGAAGTTGTGCAAACCACTCGACAGAGAGATATTGGTCTTTTTTAATGCTGTTCAGTGCATTTAATGCAGGGAGCAAACCACAGCCACCTTGAACAAGTAATGCTGAGTGTTTCTTGCGTCCAAGTAGCTTTGGAGATTATCTGCTCAAGGATCTCTCAAAACTTCCTCAGTTCTCTCTCATTGTAAGCTTTTGTCTAGAAGGCTCAGAGTGTTGGAACACAGAGAAGATTCCCTCTCTCTCCTTTCCCCAAGTGAACAACCGGTGACGGTGAAACCACAGATGGCAGGTGGAAAAAGGACTCTAACACTGAATCTGGAAAATATCCTGGCTGAGTTATAATGGAAAACAAGTAGGTAAAGAGAGTGGTAATTGTGCTTGATTCATGGTCAGCTTCATGTACATCTCGTACTCCCTGAAGAAATCCACCTGCTCTGAAAATTACAGATGTAAATTGTGTTACACATACTTCTATCAGAGCTGAGATATTTTTGTGCAAAAGAAGTTTGTGAAGCTCTGTTTTCCATAGTACCATGCAGATAGATAATAATTGTGTTGTTTTCCCTGAACCCCCTATTACTTGCATCCTGCTGTAGAACTCATTCCTGGCCATGAGGTGAGCAAACTGGGCATTAATATATTATCTGCCTTGTTTTCTTTTCTGAAATATGACTACAAAATTGCCATTTTTATGTTCATAAGAACATTCTCAACATCCAAAACGGTTTAAAAATATCAATAGAGATTCAGTCAGTGTTTTGACCTTTTTTGGTACATTTGATTCTTCTTTTAGCTGATTTTTCAGATTAACAACTTTGCATTAGTCTTTTTGTTAATGATAGCAAATTAAGATTTATTAATTCAATAACTCTGATGAGTTAAAGGTACATCATCATTTTAAGGCTGCAAGGGAATAAATTTTCCTATTAAATAATTTTTCCTTTTTTTGCTGCATCAAGATGATGTCTTCTGTACAGAGCATTTACTCTACATAAAATATGTTTTAAAAATTATTTTAATACAATATTTAAATTATTTATTATTTTAGTTTAAAAATATAATCTAAAGGCTTTTTTGTTTTTTTTCAGCATCATCACTTTCTAAATTGAAAACTGCCTAAAATTGACCTATAGATAGACTAATTCATACTCCCAGTCTGCTGGTATATTCAAATGCACCTTTGTATGAAATAAACTTCTTTTAAAAAGGCAATAGGGAAAAATAATAGCTCTCTCTGAAAAAAGGATCACTAATTATTATTGTGAGATATTTTAAGACCAAATGAAGTAATAAATGTCTCAGAACAGGAAGAACTTCTAATGCTTTTTTGAATCAGGATATATTGATGCCATTTACATAGAGGAGGCAAGAATTGCATTTCCAAGAATCCCATTTTTGAGACCTAGATGTAATAAAGTACACTACTAATTACACTATTTTAAAATAAATTTTCATATTAAGTACCTGTCTTCTTTAACCATAATTAATCTGTTGCACTTTACATTATTTTTGAGAAATATATAGTATAAGATATAAACTGGCTATGGAATGCTTCAGTGGTTACCTAACTTTGCCTTTATTCAGTTGGGTGAAAGTCAAAGGATGTGCTTTTTTTTTGGTATTTATCTCGTCTGAGGTTTCTTTGGAGGCTGCTCCTGAGTCATTCTGGAAAACAAAGCTCTATCCCATTTTCAGCTGTGAAGGAGAACCAGGTCTGCTCTAGCTCTCTTGGCTCTTGGTTCTGTGACTATCCTGGCAGTGGAAAGCAACAAATATTTCTGCTGTATTCATGGATATGAGCTGTTCTTAGAACCCTACAGGTTTAGCAACTGTCCTTGGAATCTTTTTTTTTATTTTAAAGAGTGTTATTTTATTTTAAAGAAAAAAGCATGTTTGACATTTTCTTTATCCATATGGATACAGAAAATATAGAGCCCCCAACTAGAAAGGTGAAGGAAACCAATAACCATGTGTTATTATGGGGTGAAAAAATCTCTGTTCTGCTCTTGCTATTGCTAATTAAAACGTGAGAATGGGTCTGGGTTACAGGAATGTTTCAGTTGTTTCTCCTCAAGTTGTGGAATCTGACTCTATACTCGGTGTCTAGCTGGGTGTTCAGGTTATGTTTTTTCTCTCCTACTCTGTTGGTCAGCCTCGAAAGGAGTTGTTCCTTTGTTCCAGATTGAATGAATTGCATCCCTGTCTAGATTCAATGTACAAGCCAAATATGCATAACTTCTGTGTTTCTATTTTTCTCTTATTTTTTAATGTGAAAACTTACATTAAAACATTAATGTTGTGATCAAAATTCCAGTGTTAAAGTTAATTGTGTGTCTCACATTTTTAAATCCCCTGGGATTGTATTGAATAGTAAATACTATTTACTAATACAACATTAAGAAGCAGCATGTTTAGTATTTTAAAAGTTTCAGTTATAGATTTCTGGGTAATCCAGAAAGAATGAGAGCATAAATTAATTAATAAATTACTATTACTATTAATGTTAATATTAATATTAATAATAATACTAATATTAATATTAATATTAATGTTAATATTAATAATTTTGTAACAACAACAACAACAATAATAATAATATAATTTAAATTGTAAGAGTTAATAGGTACTACACTTTCAGCAGTAATTTTTCACCCAGCATCATCTCCTAGAAACACTCTTTTTGTTCCAGTGAGACATAGTGCAGAGAGCCCTTTTTCCTCCATTTCTCAATATGCACGAGTCGAAGCAGTTCATTCCGCCTGGTTAGGACAGTGAAAGATAGAAAGTCACTGCTCCCTGGGGACACCAGGCCAGCCTTTCGGAGGAGCCCCAATGTATGGCGGCACAGATACTGAGCACTTAGCACGCCATGGGTGGCCATCTAGAACACATATTTCTGAGAGAAATCCCACGGATGTTTTGTGCTGCCCTGAGTTTTTCTTTTAATGGCTCATGATTGTGCTCTTCTCTGTGGACCCAGCTCTCAGGTCAGCCTCCGCCGTCTGTGACAGATGGTGATGTGACAATGTCATTACTCGTTGAGGAAAATGCCAGTACACTGTTACGTGTATATATATAGATGGATGTCTTCCCTTTTATGGAAGAATGAAGTAACGGCAAAGTCAAAATGCTGTTGCCCTGAAGAGCCACAGCAGATCAGGAAAGAGGTGATTAAGACAGAGGAAACTTAAACATTTTAGGAAAAGATGAGAGTAATGAATTGATGCAAACCAAATTATGTCATTAGGATTTCTCACACTGACTACTGGATTCAAACAGGAATAGGAAATCAGTGACAACATTGGAATTCAATGGAAAATACACTTGTAGTCAAAGAGTAATTTTCCAGCAGAACTGGCTTTTAGTAGCTAAATTTCTATTGTTACCAATATTTATAATTATTACTTCTTAATTTGCATGTATCTTTCAACATGCAAAAAATTTGCTCTGAAAACTCTCTCCGAACAGTAACAGTGAGGTATTTTACTTTAGAAACATCATATTTTTGGTGTCTATCTAAATGTTGAAGTTTTCAGCAGGGGAGCTATGGTCTGAATTAGAGGTCTAAACACTTATCCTTGTGCAAAATGGCTTTGACTGAGCCAAAGGTTATCTTCCCTTACCAAAATGATTGGCCTCATTAACCATTGATTTCTTGTC
Organism: Origma solitaria; assembly: GCA_013397895.1. NCBI lineage: Eukaryota > Metazoa > Chordata > Aves > Passeriformes > Acanthizidae > Origma > Origma solitaria. The sequence continues at coordinate 853,917 of VZRL01002171.1, forward strand.
ATTGCACAGGGTTAGTGTTGAAAATCATGTTGAGTTTCAAAACACCTGCTGTATGGCCTCATCAAGACATGATGACTTTTTTTCTCCTTGATGCCTTTACATTCATAGAAATCAGTTTAGTTTCTGACTATAGCTTTTATTTGTTTCTGCATGAATGCAATTCTAGTCTTAAAAGCACAATGATTTTATTCAAAAGCCTTTATGTGCATTCAAAATAATGCTTCAATTTAAATTTACTGGTGTGTACATTTGTGGGAATAATTGATTGGAACTGACTATTGCAGAATACCAAGGAAAGATGTATTTAAACAATTCAGTTATTAGTATTATTTAAGGATTGTGGCCTCAGTTCAGAAAATCATTAAGGGAAAATGATTAAATTTAATAAAAATTCTACAATACCACTAATATAATCTGCCTTTATGAACAAACCTAAGACTAAACATTCCAGAAGTGTTTTCATGAATATCAATTCACTGTTGTGCCAGCAGTTAGAGTAATACACATTTTTTCCCTTGAAAAGCTTTAGAAGCCGAGGGTTTTTTTGAGTAGTGAAATACTGAGAGTAGTGAATGCTTTTTGGTAAAATATAGGGACTAGAAGCATTCTCAGAATTAGTGTGTACAGTTTAGAGAGCTCTGTTATTTAGTGTGCTACAGAGTTTTGCAATTAAGAAACTTTTGTTTCTTGACAGATCTGGTGTAGAATAACATTATAGATTTATTTAATGAGGTTTTGCTTTGTCTATAGTAGATTTCATTCTGTCATACAATTTTAAATTAGATAACAATTACCTATTTCTTGTAGGCAAATATTGTAAGACAACATATTAGTGATCAATTTTTCTGTAATGTAATTACCAAAATATCATGGTATTTGGCAAATTTACATTAAAAGAAAATAAAGTTGTTATTCAAGGGTGGTGTTTCAAGTGTATTCAAGTGGTTTGCAGTCATGTATTATAAAGAAGACATCCCTACAGTTTGAGATAAAAACTTATTTTGTTCTCTTGTGACTAATCAATGCTACAATAGCTCCCTTACACAGTGGGACATTACCCTTCATGAGTACATTATCCCACAAAGAAAAGCCTCCTTCAATTTTATTCTGTCAGCCAACTCTCTACAAGTCTTCCAATCTTCCTGAAGGTAGAAGCAATTCTGCAGATGCAGTACTGCCTCAATTGGATTAATCAGGGGAAGAGCATTCGAATGAATCCCTGTGGGAGTTTTTCAATACTCAGGTGCCCTTTTTAGGTAGCTCAAGGAGAGAAAAGCATACCCTCCTTTCCTCTGTAAAATGAGGGTGCTGATGCCAACTTCAGTGATGGACTGTGAGAATTAATGTAATTAATGCTTAGAGTGCTTGCATGTAGGTTTCTGGATAAGAATGAATCATTATTATTATAGGTATTAAAAATAATTGTGAGGAACTATGGCAAATTTCTACCAATTTCCATGTTAGTGATTTGATGTATCACATTGATTTTGCTGTGACTGCTTATGCAGTGTGTAATACTGTAGTATTGAAGAGTGGCAGATTAACATCTTTCTTCCCCTTTTATTTTTGACATTTTTTATGAACTAACCTTTGTTAAAATGCCGTGGATTTTATTGGTAATTTTTTTTGCTATGGTTTTCTNTTTAGTTTGAGCCTGTCTCTCCCTAGGATTTTTGGACACATGCAAAAAGAAGGTGTCAAAATACATATGTTTAGGTTTGAAGAATCTGCTACTGTATATCCTTATGTTCTGAAAGCCCTTCTGAATAATTCTTCTTCAAGCTTGTGGCCCTTGAACAAAGGATTACATACATTAGATATGTATTTACTCTCATGTGAATTGGCAAGAAGAAATCCCATTAAAGTTAATGGAAGGTAGAAGAGCATATGTGAGGAAGGCAACATCCCCCAAGGAGGTAATAAAGATGTTCCATTTTCTGCCTACATAAAATGTCAGAGCCATCTAGAACTAATCTTGCTTATTATTAAGAAGAAAAAAAGCTTGAAAAGCTGCTGGAGAGTGAAAATGAAAGATTTCATCTATATAGTTAAATGTAACCAGAGAGAAAAAGTAAAATTTAAGTGATGTTGAACCCACATTTAGTACATGCTTGTACAAAGCTAAGATCATAAATGCCACACACACACTGTCATGGAAAACTAGGCATTATTCAGAGCAGCCATGCTTGAGGAAAAGGGGAGGCAATGCAGCTACTCCCGTTAATCAAGGAAATCCATCTATGTTTCTGCTCATTCCCACAGTATCAGCCAATGGGTGTTTTTCTCATTCTGAACATGCACATAAGATTGATGTTTATTTGATGAATGTTTCATTATAAATGAGCAAACTTTTCAGAGACACACAATGCTTCCGGATTGCTCTGCATGTCACTGACACTTTATTGCAGATTTGAAAAGCTTTTATATTAGTCATGTTCCCTTATTGGGAGATGGATCTGCAGTGGTAATGGTATTTTGTCTCTAATTCTTTCAGTAAAATAGCATGGGCATCAGGCTGTCTCAACCAGTTAAATATCAATTAATTGGAATCTTACACACTCATAGCAATATCACTTCTAGACCAATGTCATTTGAATAGGTATCTTAGCAAAGACTCAGCAGAAACAAGAATGTATACTGAATGCATTTAAATGGATTGTGCTGTTTCCCTGATGGGGAAATTGGCATTTTAACTTCTTGGATCTTAAATAAATGTCGGATCTTATAAACTACAGTTTTTCTCAGTGGACAGTCAGGAGACGTTTCCCATCTGTGAAGGAGCTGAATGTGGAAGGGAGAGGAAATGAAGTGTCATATGCACGTGCTTTCCCAGGAACTGGTTAGGATTGCCTTTTGAGGAGAGAAAAGAATTTATATTACCTGTGATTTCCCTACCTAAACCTGTGAAAAAGAGGTAAAGGGCAGTCTGTCACAGCTTAACAAAATATTCCATCCCCAAAACTATCTTCAGATTGCTAGTTACACGAAGCGTTTGCAAACAGTATTTCACCACTCAAGAGAGGGTATCTTGTTTCTTAATTTTTCATCCATGTTTGATAATGCTTATTTTTCCATTGCAGCCACCTTTTGGAACAATTTTGCTGAGGGTGCATAAATGGTTGGTAGGTCCTGTGAAGAATTCTGCCAAAGAATGCCCTCCTCCTTTTCAGCATCCAGGTCCCTGAAGCTAATTTAATGTGGGTTTTTTTCTGACTTCTTTTTTCTTTTCTTTCCAAAGTTCACATGAAGGTAAAAGTTTCACATCTTCCCATTGACTTACGTGTATTCTTTGTCAATCAACATCCCTGGTTGTTGTAATGTTATGATGTTAGTGATGCATTTGGTCCTCAGCAACTGCCTGTGAGAATGAATTTATTTTAAACTTTGTTTGCAAATATATTTGCACCTGCTGTATTCACATGGTAATCTGGAAAAATATTTCAGAAGGTACATTGCAATCTGAGGCTAGCATGATGTCAAGTGGGTGATGTCATTTTGTTTATCTCCTAGTTCGCTGACTTCCCAAGCTGACCATATGTATTTTTTAGTCAGCATAAGAGACCTGGACTGATTTTTCTTGTGCAATATGTTCTTTCTCATTGTATCTTTTTCCTGATAGGATTAGGAAAAAACCAGCCTGTGTTAACCTTTCTTGCCATAAGTGTCTTGTGGGGAGTCCTGAAACATAGCTGTGATTCTAGAGCCCAACTATACTCTACCAATCTGTTTAATACAACAACTGACTATTGCAGTATTGTAAATCCAATTCAAGAAGCACATTGCTTATAAAACACCATTGAGTTACTGTATTTGGGCTTTAGCATATGCCAAAGAGAAATGAGGCAACATTGAAAAATCACATATTATTTTGGATTCATTAAATATTCTGTTCCATTTTCTTACTTTCTGGAATGTAACAACAAGAAAAAATCTATATAATTTATGTTCACCTCATATGAGAAGGGAAGTAAACTATCCCAAATTTGAGAAAACAGCAATATGAAATTTCCATAAGCAAATCAACCTCTATTTTACCTTTGGAAGGTAAAATCACACAGCAGAAAAAAGCAACAAATAAGACCAACATCTTTAATTGACAGAACCAAATCTTCATTCTAATAAAACATTTCTAGCAGGTTCTTATGGTCCTAACAGACTCTTCGGTCTTACAGAAATAAAATGAGTAATAATAATTATGAATTTAAGAAAACAGTTCCAAGAGAAAAACCCATTTACCTTCCTGGTTTTCCAAGTTCTTCCAGCACAGGCTTCTGTTCACTTGTGCACTATGTGCAGTTGTGTGTCCCATAAGTTATTTAGTACGCCCATTAGTGGCATTTTTTTTCTTTTTTTTTGTTAGTAGAGTCAGACTTTGAATGTATTTTGAGGACTTTAAGTGCTAAAAGAGGTCTGTTATCTTTTCTTCATTTTAATCAAACTAATCAGTGCATTGAAAATTTTATCACTCCATTAACAAAACCATTTGGTGTCTTCTATCTCAAAGGTCAAGCACTGCATACTATCCTACCTTTATTTCTGCTATAAAGACAGCAAACCTCTTCAACACCTCATTTTCTCTTTATGTTATTAGGAGTGTTAATGTAAGTAACAATGCTTTATTTAAACATAATTTCTTTGAATTTATATTGTGAAAATGCCTATGAGGGATAGACTTTTGTTTAACAATCTAATAGAGGTTTGCAAACATATATCAATTAAGCATCAGAAGGCTCCTTTAAAGGAGACATGGTAACACGCATTATCCTTGTTATACAAATATTAAAGAGGTTTCAACTTGTTAAAAGTCACACAGAGATTTATTTCTAGACATGGAATCAGAAATTAATTGTCCTATGTTCTAATGATTCTTTCACTATTCATTTTTTCAAGTATGATTGTGATAATAAATAACAAACTAAATACAGAATGGATAGTGGATATCATTGAACAATCTGATTGTTAGTATCTGTCCTTGGCTGCTTTGTAGTACAGAGGTTAATTCAAATGTGCTGCTTTGGGTAACAAATACCAATAAGGGTTATGTTCTCTTCTCAGTATGTGTTTCTAAGTCTCAGTAATGATAATGGAAGTTATGTGCCTGCAGGAGAATGAAAGAAGAATTTATCTATCACGTCAATGATCCATGAAGTCAGAAGAAATTATGTAGTCTACTATAAAGGCACTGAAGGAGTCATTATAGCCTATTAGGTAAATAATGTGTTTTTTAAAAGTCTCTACATAGAATATGCATGTAGCTAATGAACTATAAAGCTCAGATGGAGCCATTTTATTATTATTGAATTACTGTGCTTCAAGATAGAGATCCTCAACTGAATATCCATATGATGTTTTCAGAAGGATGAACATTTTATTCCAGGTTTTGGATGGCTATGCAACAGACCTACGTGTTGGAGAGTGCCTGCAGCAACCTGCATGGGAACAGGTGACATAGCCATGCAACATCTTCTAGGCTCTTTTGAGAGACCCAATAATTGGCCTGACACAAAAACTCACATTCAGGAAACCAATTAATCTTTGAAAAGAGGATAAAAATTTGGTTGAATCAATACCGTGTCAAGATTGTAAACCACTCCAAGTTGCTGGCAGAGTCACTGGGAGGAGAAAATGGTACTCATGATGTACCTAGAGGAGAGATTTTGGGCACTCCTCTAAGGAGTCTGCAGCTCATCTTTTGCAACACTTAGCAGTGCGACACCTGATCTCAGCTAGCTAATGTAAAGCACAGAGATTGCTCTGCACAGGCTTCCTGATGGAGAAGCTCTGTTTCTGAAGCTTCTATGTGGAGTGGTGAGTTGCTGCATAGCCAGCAAAAAGGAAACTGGGAGTCTAGAAATGTAACTAAACATCCTTTGGCCCAAGAGTTACAACACACTTCTGGGTGCATATATGTCAAAGGTGTTTTTTCTTTCTAGCAACCTTTAGAATCTCAGCCCTTTAGAACACCTGCAAAACAGCCAAGACCAACGGGATGTCTCAAGTTGTGAAGTAACTTGGCTGAAGTTATGCAGCTGAGTAAAGGGCAGCAGAGCCAAGAATATAATCCAGGCCTTTCTGCATCTGGTTTATTCCTCCAATCCATAGATCTCATTGTTTTTTTAGTTCCTGAAGATTGTTCCTATCTCACATTATTTCCAAATGAAAACTATTCTTTTTTTTACTGTGCCTCATTTATTCTGTGTGTGAAGTAGTGCAGTAACCCCAGAAACATTATGGGGAAGAACCTTACCTGTGCCTTTTTAATATGCTAACTACTGCAAAAACGAGATGCTTACATCTTCTTTTAGATACATAATTGAGATTCAGCATAATTGTATCTGGGACAAATTTTACCTCTGGGGGAAAGGGTAAGTATCTCTTTAGAACTTCAAAAACAAATGTCTTTGCAACATGAAAAAAATTACGATAGTGGAAATAGCTTGTTTCTCAGCAGCTGGCACAATAGATGTGAATAACAAAAGAACTGTTTTCTATGTGTTCTCTGTATCTATGGGAAGGGGTGAATAACTGCTCCCTGCTTATTTGGCATGGAAGTAATTTTTTTAAGTCAGTTGAAAAACATGTGCCAGTGGCTGCTATGGAGGCACAATCTCTCCAGCATCTGGAAGTCCATAGTATTAATTTTTTAATTTTTTTTTTTCAGTGATGTCTAGCTGCCAGTTTGTTTCTGTTAGCTGGTTGAACATAAGTGTTTCTGTTAGTCTATTTGGAAATCAAGAGAAAATATTCAGGCAGTTACTTTTACAAAGTGTGAGCCATTTGTACATTTCTGGTGTAGTTTATGTAAGGTCTAATTCCATTGTAAAGAATTCTTGATGAAATAAATGTGTAGGGTTAACTTTCACCAAAACATATGTGTCAATGTACTAAATGGTGGTCTAGCGCTGCTGTGTGCAGAAAGCTTTAGTAGTACTAAGCTGAAATCAAAGGTTGGCAGCCAAAAATGTCACTTGGATTCATCTGCACTGGCAAAAGCGCTAATTGCTGCAATAAATTTAGAGAGATATTGATTAATTCTGTCATGTATGCTTTTCAACACTTGAAATTTGAAATGTATTCTTATCTCATTACATTTTGCAGAAGACTTGACACTAACTTCAGCCAGAAAGGATGAAACCTATAGGTAGTGTGTTTCTGACCTGAGACTGGTGAGATATTATTTTTGTTAATATAATAGATTTCACCTTCTCAAATCTGCACTTCTTTTTCTCATTTCAGAGGCGATTTAGGCAGTTTTTCTTTATGAGACTCATCAGCTCAATAATGGAACAAATGGAAGCTTGGTAATGACTTACCTAAACTCGTGTTGCGCCCTCATCATTCCGGGTTAATAAGTCTATAACAAAATGACTTCAGAAGCACCTAGAAATGTGATGTATTATCTGAGAAAAATTTTTAGATTCAAACTGACCAGATGAGAGAAAAAATGGAGGGCATGGAAAGAGATTGGAACTGTATCAGCAAGGAGGAAGGAAGGAAAGGAGGAAGGTGATAAGGAGACAGAAATAGATAAATAAAGACTTGAAAGAATTAATGAAATTTGACAGGAAAGAGGGTTAGAATGAAAATAGTTTATCAGCACATAAGGACCTTCAAAATTTTAATTCCATTTAGAAAACTTACATTTAGGACCTGAGATCTTTAACAGCAATTAAGGCAGTAGCTGGAGATGAAGTGGAAGCTGCTTCTCTAGGGGGATCTTAGAGTCTTTTCTGTCCAATGCAAAGGTGAAATCCAGAACTCTTAAAGGTGAGAAAGGATTGTGAGTTAACTTGCAACACAATTGTTCAAATTATTTGTGAAATAACACTTTAACACAATAATTTCAAACTTGTTCTTGAAGGTTAGAGGAATATTTCTATGCATATATTATTTATGCTCACTCAATATTAACAGCTCTCCCATTTCAGTGTTCATGCTGTGGCCACCTTCAGAAACAGGGATTTGCCTGTTCAGCCAGCAGCCAGATCTAAAGTGAGTTATCAAGCTTTTACAAAAAACCCTGAATGTTTGTGGGACCATGACCTGGACATCTTCAAGAGATGTACTGATTGAGTAGGACTCTGTATGTGAGAGGCAGAGAATATATTGTCCTCGTCTGCGGGTTGCTCATTAGTTAGGACTGAAGCAGTTTTAGGCTAATCAATGCTTAATTTTCATCCAATCTATTTCATGAAGTTGGACTGTTACGTATGAAATTACATTGATATAATTTAAATGTAGAAGTTTAATAATGTTTAGATAAAATGAAATGCAAACAGAATGCTTCTCTGCTGTCTTATTTGAATGCCTGTCATCGTGCCATGTTTAGTTGTTTTTTTTCCCACATACAGAAGAAACATTCATAAAACTTCATATTTCTAAAAGTAGAGATTCAAACAAACAAAATATACCTGCCAATATTCTGCATGGAAAACAGCTCAACAAAAAGTAATGCACTTATGAATTTAAATCTTCCAACAGTCTTCAGCTGCATATCAGTCATGATAGCAAATGCCATATCTCCCTGAATCCCTATCATGCATTTGGAAATTGCTGTAATTTATCAAAGCTGCAACACAAGACAAGTTTTGGCAATAAATGAGGTTTGAGGGGATCTGATCTCTATTCACAGCATGTTCCACTCAGTATCAACTAAAGACTGTGACTTTTTCCTGTTAGTACCAGAGCTTTTGAAAGGCAAAGGAGAAATCAGCAGAATATAAGCTGATAAATTTGCCTGTGGTTTGGTATTACATCAAATTTTCTTTTGCCTTTACTTCCCCTATCTGAAATGGCTGTAACACAGTAGTCTGTATTCCCCATCATAACACACAGTCTGCACCAGTGAATCACTGTATATTAGAAAACAAAACGGAAATACAGGTTCATTAAAATAATACATATCCTCCCAAAACATCAAGTTTGAAGAAAAACAGATCTCTTCAATAGTCTGGTCTAAATTTTTGATGCTGTCATTATCTTTTGATGATGTTATTCTTTGTCTTGTTTACTCTTTTTTATTATGTAATTTGAAGAATAAATTTTAAAAATCACTAAGTGATAGTACAAAAGGAGTAATTTCCTCAAGTGATCTATTTAGATTGTACAATGAGACCAGGAAAGAATTATCTTATTTTGGAAAAAGTATATGAATCAGAAAGCATTCCTAACTACCCTATCTTTAGAAAGGGTGCTGGGGCTTACCTAACATTGACATAAACAAACAGAAATTGCAAAGACAGGAATTTGCTTGGAGTGTTATAGGGCTTTTTTAAAAATATGAAAACCCATGTATTTTATGCTGCTTTTTTGCATGCAGTCATATTTAGTAGTAAAGTTTAAATATTTTGTTTTGACAATATGCCCCTTTTTAATTTTATTTTCTCTCAGGCTCAGTCCTACATACACACCCTTAACTTTTCTCAAGAAAGAGGTTTGCTCAGTAATTTCTCTAATAGATGCATAGTGAAACAAACTGATAAAGGTTACCAGGGTATATTCCATTTAATTCCATGCTACTGCAACCAGATGATGGATTTCCTTACAATGATCTTTACTACCATGGCAGAGTAGTAACTAACTTAATCTGCCACTAGATGTCATTCCTTTTTCATGCAAATTTGAACAACATGGATTTCTATTTTAAAATTTTAGTTAAAAACATAGGTTTAACATTAAAGAATTAATTTGCTGTATTCTCACCTAAAATAATTTCTTTTTGTTGTTTTCACATACTACTAGGAGGTTGCAAACTTGCTGTGGACTTTCAGCAGGTCCATCTGCATTTAAAGGTAGAGGTGAAAAGATTACATATGCTCTAGCAGCCTGTTGTTGCTCTGATTGGATAATTAAGAAATTCATGGTAGAAGAGGTTGATTGTGTTACGAAAACTCAAACTGGAGACACCTACTTTTATATTTCTATTTGGTATATATTTTTATGTTTGTTCAGCCCCAAATCCTATTCTACTAACCTGTAGAACTGCTTTCATATCGTGCATGTCACTTTTCTGCTCAGAACCAGTCTCCTTCTTGTCTTTTCTCACACCCTCTTCGATCCAGTCAGGTTTCCTCTCATGGTTACTGAAAATTTGCAAAGCAGAATACAATTTGCAAAGCAAAAGGCAATTCCTCAGCCTTTTTGTGCCTTGCAGGAGGTTTCATTCTAGTTAGCGACAGATACCTGTAAAGGCCTTTATTTTTTTGATTATCTGTGCTGATTAAAAAAATGGAGCTGTTTCTTTCTATGTTTTGAGAAGATGAGTTCTAAAAAATCTAAGCAGTCTATAGAAAAGACTCTGTAGCATTTCATCTTCAATGCTCACAGATCCACTTTGTAAAATATGTGGGGCTTTCTGATTTTTGGGTAAAAAGAGGTTTAGTCAACATTATTTTTATTTAATTTTTTTAGCTGTGCTCAAATATGAAGTTGAACATACATTGTAATAATAATAGATGAAAGTTTTGCAATTTTTATGAGAATAATTGGATAGCCTTTAGCATATCTTTCATTACTCTAGCCACCGTCTTTCATTAAGGGTTCTGGGCAAGGATGCAGCACCAACTTTTCAAATATGCTCTGCAATAATTTAAATAACATTAAATGTAATAAAAATATAATTAATGAAGCATGAAAATCTACATCCTCTATTTTCTGTAATCTATGATTACAGCAGGGATGGTGACTTTCTGGTGCTCTGTGAAAGCCTGATGTACTTGAAATGAGTAATATAGTCATTGTTTTAATATTTGCTAGCATATTTTGAACTGTAATAGCTCTTTAAACCACAGAAAATTTACTGTTGGTAATATTCTACTAAGATATTAAGATGCTGCATTTTCTAACACTAATGTTTGGTATCAAATATTGATGTTTCCTTTAAATTTCCCCTTCATTTCTGTCTACTTTATCAGGCTTCAGACTGTTTAGTTGAAAAGTGTAAATCACTGGCATACTTGTACATTATAGTATTAGAGATTCTTTCTTTTCTTTTTTTTTAGCCTTTTTCATTAGTACAAGATCGACAATATACAAAATTTAGTTATAATAGCAAGAGGGTAAGTCTATCACACAAAACAAATATTAAAATTTTAATATTGCAGAACCCTTACAGAAAATTTCTGCTTGCTGTATCTTGAAATATAATTGAAATTTCATTTTTTCCCCTAGCATGGAAAATTTGCTGTTTCATTGTTGGGAAACATCTGTAAGCAACATAGAAATTGATTTTTTTTGAGGCAAGAACAATTCAATCATTCTCAGGTTTGAGATTTTGGAAAAATCTAGTTCCTCCATGGATTCCCTGCCTTATCTGTAGACCTGTTGTTTTCAATGCTATTCCTTGCAAAATGACCCTGGTGGGTCAGTGTTCCTGTGCTTCAGTTAGCAATACATTCTGTTAGCGCAGTACTGATACAAGGTGGTCTGGGTCACTGGCTGCAGTTTGGCTCCTCTCTTCCTACCAGAATTAACTCTCCCATTGAATTGTTTCACTGTAGAAGTAGGAATAGTCAATAATCTTTAGAAGTGCCAGATAAATAATGCTAGTGTGGAGGATGTATTGGCATTATCAGAGGTATGGCCTCTTTATTGGAACATCCCATTTCAATACAATTTCCTTTTTCTCAATGCTAGAACTGATAGATGTTTTATGAGCCACTAACCGGTACTCTATTTTGGTTTGAGTACAGACTTTTACATGAAACATAGCTTGTGCAGTGTCAGTAGATCAATAGGCCATAAATGTTCAAACCCCTTGGCTGGAGCTGTCAATTACCCAGAGGAAGGAATCAGTCCTCTGATGACAGGTGCCAGACACTTTTGATTATTTCATTCCCTCCAGTAGGATTGCAGCACAGTTTTAAGGACTCTGGTCATAAAACTCCTTCTAGATTCCAAGAACGTCAACATTACTGCTTTCTTCCTCTTAAATGTTAACACTTCCAGCATATGCCAGATGTCATCTTATTTCCTAAGATCAGGCTACTGGTGTTTAAAATAGCTCTTGTGCACCTTACTAGCTAAAGAAATTCTCTCCATACTCCCTCAGAATGAGTAAGCTTTCAAATGCCTGCTCCATGACCATGAATTAGATTTCTGTTTAGTATTTAATGTCCTCTCAATTAACATGTATGACAGAGGCATCTAATAAGTCATAGCGCTAGCACCTGAATGTTTCAGGACATTTTCTATTATCATTTGGGGTAGTAGAAACTGGCCTAAAATAATTCATATTTTATGCTTGCAGTTTAAACAAAATGTCTTCTACTGATTTATAGTACAGAAGAAATATATCCCAACGCAGCTTAATCAAAAGATGGAGATGGCTAATTCCCTAAAATACTAATCCAGTTCCTCAGTTGTGACAAATTCATCTTTCTCTCTCGCATTTAATTAATCTCATGTTGAAGTGATAAGATTTCAAAACCTTCAAAGAAAAATATAGAAGATAGCTCTCATTCTGTCATTATAGAAATGTATTTTTGGTTCATGTGGAGGAAAAGACTCGTACAGGTAAAGTACAATGATATTCAGTCCCTAAGTACTTTTTCTTTTCCAATGGTTTCTCATTTTTTCTTGGAGCTATGGTATAGTTGGATAAACTGCTCCTACTGATTTTGTTACAGTTTTCATAAAACTGTAGGCTTCTTACAAGTTTATTTTAATCCTAAATAAAAAAAATTAAAAATCCCAAACCCCAACAAACAAACTAACAAACAAACAAATCCCAACAAAAAACCAACACCCCCCGCCCCACCCAAAGAACCCCAAAACAAAACTCAACCCTGATAATATGACTTGCAGACTGACTAAGTGGAGTTAGAGATAGAACCTTGTCTTCCTGATTTTAATGTCTTTAAATGCTGGTTTTCCTCTTTAGCCAATGAGATTTCAAGATGCTAGGCATTGGGCCATCAGCCCTGTTCTTCAGTCACCGAACGGGAGCACAGAGTACTGCACGTGTTTTTTCCAAAGATATTTGGAGGTGCATCATTTACAAAAGCTGAGAGAAATGTGTAAAGGACCTGACAGACTAACAGGGCACAGAATTCTCTGTTCTGAATGTGCAGGCTACAGTCCAAGCCAGCACCCAGCCTTGGCTCTGCAGTGGCTGCTCTGAGCAGCCTTTGGATCCCATTGTGCATCTCCATGGATGGCCGCAGGCACTCCTGATGCTCTGCTCTGAGCCGCTGGGTGCAAGCCAGCTCAGAGCAGAAACTGTGTAGCTGCACAGTGTTGCGCTGAGCTGGAGCTAATATGCCCTGGTAAATATGAATGTGTTCCATTTCATGATCCTAAGTCTCTAATTAATACCTAAAAATAGGGTTTTTCCCTGGATCAACATACATGCTTAACACTCATTATGGCCATTTTGTATTATGGTGATCCTTTCTAAAGCATTTTTTTTAAAAAGGAAAGCAGAATAAAATGACTTACTGTGGTACAGCTAACTCTTGATCCTGTATAATCATGGCAGTTTGCAAAATAGATCTGTAATTAACATTCCTGGATTAATATTGTTGATTTAAGCTCTTAGAAATACTGAGCATCACATTGCTAATAAATCTGACAGTATTGGCTCTAGCTACGTTACTCATGAAAAATATAGTTCTGAGATTTAAGAAAATTCATTCCTCTGCACTTCTTAAATAGAACTGCAATTTTTCCTCCAATCAATAAATACAAATAACACACATTACTATCATTACTCTGAAACTGCAGAGTCTTTACTTCATTTTAACTGGAGATCTTGCACAAGCTTATTTTATTTAATAAAACAAGATTAAATTGTTTAAACACCCAGACAAGCTAAACCTGATGTGAAATGATTTTCTCAGTTTATCAAGTAGATGGTAAACAATGAAGATGTGAGTACACAAAGGAAGTACTGTAGTTAATTTTAATAGTTTTTAAAGCAAGTCAAGTTTTTTATAACATTAGGGAGATAAAAGCAGATATTTCTTCAGCAGAATGCCATATCAGCATGCTTTTCATCTTTGGTATAGGGCATTGACTGCAAAATTATCAATCTCACAAAGCTCTTATAAACAATATGTTGAAGAAAGTAAAAACATTCTAATTTAGAGAAGTAACATGTGTGGGTTACCTGAGCAGTTTAATTTCTACTTCTTGCAAGATACTAAATATTGTTTCAAAGGATACTGCTATCATAAGCACAAATGTTTGTAGTCCTTAGAAAATCTGTTATTATCTTGTAACCTGCTACAAATCAGCAGTTTTAATGCATATGCCAACTATGCATTTGTTATCTGTTCTTCACTGAAACAGACTTTTAGGGTTATTTTAGACAGTATTTTCACTGCTATGATAATATTAAGTAAGAGATTTTTTTTTAATTTCAGAATTTTTCTGGAGTAAAAATCAACTCCCAAAGTTACAGGTTACCTTTTATATTTTCTGTATTTAGAGAATTATTACATTTGTTGTGTTGCGAAGTCCTATCATATGCAGAAACCATGAAAAAGACAGAATTGAATGAAATGAGGTTGCAGTCTGTAAAAAAATTTTCTGAGAAGATTTTATTTCATCTGACTTTTGATATGTAGAGTATGGATGTGTATATCTGAACTATTAATCCTAAGCCTCTTTTACAGCTGATGAAAAGAAAGGGGCATTTCCAAGTGTGATTCATATAATTGGTTTTAGATATTTATTTTGGCATGAGATGAACTCCCATCAGAGTGTCTATTTATGTTCATTAGCTACTGTGAAGAGAGCAAAATCACTGTCTCTGATGCAGACATGTGCAGTTGCTTTCTGTGGCTCCAGCAGCCTTTGCATTAGGTTTTAAAAAAGTGAAATTCTTTCCATAATGTTGAAAAGCAAAACCGATTAAGCAGGTAAGTACTACATACGGGAAGAATGCTTCATCACCCACAAGTTCTCCATAAATTCTGTGAGAAAACCTGCATGTATTGTTTGATATTCAGTTAGGTGACTATCATGGGTCTTTTTGAGACTTATAAATCTGAAAAGATCTCTTGTAGACAGTTACAAAAAGTTTATGGATGCCTTTGCATCAGCATGTGGCAGAAATGATCCTTTGTGAATCTGCCTCAGTTTCACACTTGTAAATTGTGTGTGATGTTAGGGGCACTTCCGTCAGTCAGGCTTATGTAATGAGATCTTCGTGTTCCCCTGACTGAATTCCTCTTTGTGTTGGAACACGCCTTTTAGGAAAACATTTAATTTTGTTTTTCAGTGTTAGTGAAGAACAGAGCTCAGTCCACAAGTGCATATCCTTTGCCTTGGAAAAACACAGTGTTTTCTTTCCCACCTATTTTTGACTAAAGGAAGGAAACTCATAATTTACTTCCTTGTGTTTTCCACTTAGCAGATGCAGCCTTATAGTTATCAGTCAGTAAGCAGCACAGTGCATATGCAATAGCTGCTTTTTCACTCTATCACTTAATGTTTTTTTTGTGCAATGGCTTCAATCTCAACCTTGGAATTTCATAACTGACAGAATTTGTTAGGGCCTACCTTGCTGCTGTGGAAATCTGTAATAAAGCTATTACACATTAAAGAAACGTAAGGCAGTGCAGAACTGAGCCCAGAAGGAAATCAAAGGAATTTGCTTCTTGAACTTTTTCCTTTCAAGTTCGTTTAAAATAAGTCTTTAATATCTCCATATTTAAGTATATAAAATTTTTTAATCAGATCACATAATTATTTTTTTAAGTAGTTAAGAATAAAATCTCTATGCAGAGAACATTTATTATGCAATAACCATATGTATGCTGTCTCTTTAAGAAAAGTGAATTTAGCGTATGAAACAAAGCTAATATTTACTAAATTCAATTTTTAATACCTTAACTTTTCTTTATTCTGAAAGAAGATGGCATACAATATTTCTGTGCTAGTATAATAGTCCTTCATCACGTTTTTAATTATCATCATAACTTAATCCCACCCTTTCAGCTTTCAGAGGTATAAAACATGAGCTCAGAAGCTTTTTCTACATGACAACTAAAGCATATGGTACACTGGTTATAATTTTAGTCTGGAAGAAATGTTAGATGAAGAATTAGGGGCACATTCCACTAAAATGTCAGGCATAACAAAGCAACAGATATTTCCTAAGTTGAGAGAAGGTTCAATATCAGGTAGAAGTATCAATTTTTTTTCCTCCGGTCAGTAGCTATCAATAAGTATGTCATAACATATGATAATATGGCTTGCAAAGTGCATGTTGTGCCATAATTATGCTATTCATACTATTAGTCTATTCTTTCTTTACAGGATATGGAACTCTAAAATATAAAAAAATAGCAAAAGGTGTGAAAATTTAAGTTTTAAATGGAGGATCCAAATTTCCTCAGAGATTAGTCATGCTGTAGTAGATATATAAATGTCAAAAGAGCCAATTAAAAATATTGCGTGTTTAAAAGTTCTGAATTACCTTAGAGGTCCTAGCAATATACATTATGTTGTGTAACTTTTTCAGTTGCTTACAATAAGCCTGCAAAGGAAGTCACTGGAATCTGGCAGAAATAAAATGGATTAGATGCTGGTTTTTTTTTTTTTCTTGGATCACAGACTTGTGTAATTGATAGTCTCCTTTATGTTAGTGTGCTACCATGGTAAAAAAGAAAACAAACATAGACCGAAAGAATAGGAATAAAGAATGAACATTCACTTCCTGTAGAAGCCATGTCAATATTTACAGATAATTCTGTTTAAAAAAGAATAGGTATAAGAAAAGTTAATAGATACAAAGCCATTAATCTTTCTCTTCAACAAAGACTTCTATTTAGTTGACAGGAACATTTGGCATATGCCAAATGACTGACTTGAAGAAATGTGGAAAACAAATGGAAAATCGTATTTTAGTTTATGCTGTAAGTTTTCTACATTCTTATGTGACAGGAGAACATGAAATGTGTCAGAACAGTTCCTGAAGAATACACATTTCTGAATTCATTGGGAATTGTACCGCAAAATGTGGTCTTTTCAGATACCACAGAGAGAAAGATAACTCCGAATTGCCTACTGTTTTCTCAATTGCCTGTGTCACTTAGGGTAATCCAAGTTGATGCTTAACCTTAATTTTCAATTTCAGAAAATCAGGAAGATATCTTCATCTGAGTATGAGATCAGAATAGGAAATAGTTTCCATTATGAACATCCTGCCTGAGCAAACACTAAAAGCTGCAAAGCAGCTGTTAATCTGACTCTAGGCTAAATCTATGATGGCAACCATGGAAGGAAGTCTGCCAGAGATATGTTTTCTCTACAGTGATCCTCTTGCCACAGACTGACAGGAATTACTGATCTCACATAACATGATCCATGTAAACATCAGATATGCAGCACTTTTCCTAGCTTCTTCTATATTCTGAGAAGAATGGCTGGCCCTTCAGGAGGACACTCCACCTAATTCTGGATGCTTAGACAGCTGCTTGGGTGTTCATGTTTGTGACTTCTTCCATCTGAGCTGTTGAGCTGGCTGTCACACAGGATGGGCATCACCTGTTTTCTCCAAATGCCTTTCAACAGGGATAATGGCCCAATTTTCTGTGTGATGAAAAGGGCTCTCCTCAGGTTTTGAAAGATAAAAGGAGATTTTTTTTGAACTTACAGTACATCCTCTTTGTCTTCACTAGGTAAAATGCAAATTCAGTTAAGACTGAAATACAGGGTGCTAGGAGTGAAGTTGTCTAGTAAATCCACACTAGGACTAGTGAAAACCTACATTAAGAGAAAGTGTGAGGTATAAAACCTACAGTAAGAGAAACTGAACTCAAGGTTTTACTTTTTATTGGACATAGGCAAAATGTTTAACTTAAGTCAATATTCTCTTTTTGAGATTTAAGTGAATAAAAAGATGACTTTGCAAAGTACCCCAAGAAGTGTCTCCTCATTTTTACAAAAATTTAAACCAGTTTTTGTGATTGTTAGACATTGGAACTTGTAATTTCTCCTTTTCCTCCACTCCAGCAGTGACAGTGACAATAAAAATAGTCTAGAAAGCTTCAAAATCCCATTTATCCACTCTTTTGAATTGCTCAGGCATATTTGAAAATATCTATCATCCTTCTCACACTTTTTTATCCTCCTTTGGTTACTCAGAATCTTCTAATTATTAAAAAAGAGCACATTTGCACTATAGCAATAAAAACATACATATAGTAATAAAAATAAATATACAATTGTTTTAATTTCTTGTCTGTATTTCCCAGTTGCTGAACTGATAGATATATATCTATATATATGGATAAATAGAGTGCATGGATATATACAGTATATGCACACACATATTCTCTGTAATTTAGTTAATGGAAGAAAAGTATTCAAATTAGTTGCAGAAGATATCAAACCAGTACATATTTAAGGGGAGAGAAACTAAAAGCTAAATTCATAGCACAGTGGAGCTCATTCATGTGTGCAACTGATAAATTCAGATTACTCTATTAAGATTCTTAAATACTTTGTATTTACCCAAAATAAAGGTCCTAGTGGGTCTAGGAAAGGGAGTTTCTTCTTCCAAAGAGACATTATCAGCAGTCATTGGCTAGCTGAGGTGGAACACTGGCACTAGAACAAAGACCTCTCTTGTTTGATAGGCAGGCTCCATAGCATGTTAAGACAGATTTTTCTGGTCTTAAAAATCCTCTTATGAATTGTCCATCTGTTCAGGGGGGGTAATGTTAAAGAGAGGTAGTACTTGTGAACTTGTGAACTATATTGACAGTGTTCATCAGTTTATCCCCTGATGACCATCAAAGACTTTTTAAAATGTCACCCTCACTACCAACTCATAATCACAAATGCATACTTTATATTCATGCTTTGATGTTCTACTGAAAGGCACTATGGAATTTACAATCTGTCACTATGGAATTTACAATCTGTCACAATTACAAAAACCTAGGAGATTTTTTTGCTATTTTAGGACCTGGGAAGCTTCAGACATGGAAAACTCAAAAAAGGAGCCACAACAAACTTGTAATGAATTTGATTTTTATCAAATATGAGAGATGAAAATAAAATGTGTCTCCACAATACAGTCATGTAGCTCATAGATGATTTTAAAATATTAAGTTGTCTCCCTGTATTGTGGCTTTTTCAAAGTGCCAAAGGAAAGGGCTAGTAACTTCGCTGTGGTGAGAAGAAATGGTGAGTCAGGACATCATAAGCTGTCTTCAGATGTCTTCTATGAGGAGAGATATCTACCCAGTTTAGGGTATCTTTCTCAGTCTGTTAGCACAGCCGTGTTAACAACATATGAATAAGACAGTCTGTCATTCACCCACCTTTTTCCCCCTTCCACTGACTCTTCTGTCTCCAAAAATGTTCCACTTCACATTGGTGCTTGCTTTAAGGCAACTATCACAGGAATATAAAGTAATTTGTGCCAATATTGTGCCAATATGTGCAAATAAACAATTTTTAAAAAAAAAATCCATTTCATCAGCTTTAGTGGTTGGGGTTTTTTGTTTGTTTTTTTGCTGTAAACAGAGTAAATTAATCTGAAAGAAATTTCCCAGTAAAACTGGGTTAAGAGAAGTATTATCCCCTAATGGCCCTTAATGTGGTATAGTTTAGTGCTAATTACTCATTACTGAGGAGTCTGGACTGCATTCAATGCACACATTAATTCCCATCACTTATGTACTCAGAAGGCACAACACTACAGACATTAAGATTTAGATATTTCTCTTCTCCTGTTTTGTCTCTTCATGGACATAGAGTAGGACCAATATGCTTGATGAGTTACAAGCCATTGCAAATAATCACAGCATTTCTTCCACACCTCTTCTCCTTCCAAATCAAGTAGATTTTGGAACACCATTCATATCATTAGAACCCAGGTATTATTTTAACACAGCGTTTTATTCTGCAAGATGATAAGCACGCTTCAGATTTTACCGAAGCATTTCTACCTGACAATTTAAGAACATGAATTTCTGATGGCTATTTTCTGACAAGCATATAATGAAGCTTATTTTGAAGACTTATTGTGTTAAATTTGGGTAAAATCAGTCAGTGAATTTAAAAGGTGCTAATAATTTACTAAGAAGTTGATGTGGTAGACCTGAAAAAAAAGGAACCGAAGAGGACTCCACTCTTTAAATGTGGGGTGATGAAAAATTGTCAAATCCATTGTTAATATGAAACCCTGTATTGGCTTAATATAAAATTTAATGCTTGATTTACAGATTCATTATATAGCAAAGCTAAAAGAGCAAAGGAATAAAACTACAAATATCATTGAAAAGGAAATAAAGCATCTGTTAACAATTTGATGGTGCTTCTAAGTTATTAGAAAGTCAAATTTTTGAGAGTTTTAAAAGGATCCCATGATAGTGAGTAATAACTAAAGAATGAAAAAGGTATGTAAAATTCAGTGTCAATTGATAAAGAAATGTAGAAAAATTCTTAAATATCTAGCTATACTACTAGACTAAATATATATGAAATAAAGATTTCCATTAAGGCAAAATAATTAGAGTATTTCAATGGAAACACACTGCTGAGCAGGGACCAGCAAAGTGAACTGAATCACAAAAATTGAACAGGAAATAAACAAGAAAGTGACATTCTATCACTGCAGAAAAACAATGTCTGCATCTTGGGTACCGTTTGTGTTTGTGTTTGTGTTTGTGTTTGTGTTTGCGTTACTACTTCGTCAGACAATGATGTCAAGGGGAGCTAAATAGACTGAGTGGATTCAGTGTGAGGAGTTGCTAAGGGGATGACATAATTTATCCCGGAAGAAATGGTTACAAAAAGAATATGAGCAAAATCTGTAGAATCCTAAGGGACTTGAAAAAGCTACTCAGAGATTTTTAACTGCTTTTTCATAAACCAGAAAGAACTTGTGTGAAACGTGGCTGATCCAGGACAAGTTTGTATAAAATTCTTTGACATGATACACTGTGGATGCTAAAATTTTGGTGCAGATTTTGAAATTAATTGAATGAATTAATTGAAGAAAAATGCCTCATCAGCTAACATGGTTGAAAAAGAGGTAAAAACTGCCTCTCTAACTTGGGATTCCTGAACTTTGCTAGAGGCTATATTGGGAAAGTATCAGTTTCTGCTTGTCATGTTCTTATATTTGTCTCTGATATCTGCTATTGTCTACTGCCATAGACAGAGTCTACGGATACACTAACATTCTGTTTGATCTAGCTTGATCATTTTTGTGTTAACTTCTTTCATCTGCTTAAGAAAATCTGCTTTAACAGTCTATAAGATTGGTCATTTTCAGTCTGTTGACATCTCTAGAGAGAGCTTTTTCAATTCAAAATTAACAGCTGAAGCACAAAATTTAAATAAGTCTTTTCCCAGTTCCAGAAAAAACAGTTTTGACAATTACTTTGCTATGCACCATAGATATTTATATATTAATAATCACAAACATCTCAGCCAAGGTGGCCACAATTCTAGCTGAGCAAAAAGAGTGTATAATTTTTATTTGAAGCTTTTCAAATACATAGACACAGTTCTTGGTTTTCTAGGGAGCCCAGTGGTATTTTCTGATATCAAAGGGACTGAGTGGTACTTTCCCTGGCTAACATTTGGCCCTAGAGGTGTATGGGTTGCTAATCTCTCTATGGACACTTTTGGGTAGATGAAGTTATTAGATGGAGCTTTAATTTACTTTCATTTGCACCATGTACAACAGTTAGGGCCCACAGCCTTTCTTCCTACATCATCCTGGTAAGTGTTTTTGCTCACATCCTGCCTAAGTACCACATTTTTTTTTTGCCATTGGGAGTCAGTTGCAGTGGGATCAGAAACTTTGACCATAGTCTGGATAAATATGAAAATGACATCTCTATGCACACTCAGGTCAGGACTCCTAAGGCCATCTCGTGCCCCACAAATGTGTCTGTTGCTTGATATATATGACTACTCAAAGGCACTAACTTTTTGGGGAGAGCTATATTTGCCTTATACCAGTATTCTAATTCAATCAGCTAAGTTTACAAAATGATGTAATATCAGGGTCTGACCCAAAACCTAAAAGCAAAAGAAAAAATAAAAACATGGACAGGGAAAAAAAGGACATCAGACCCCAAAAGGATTGCCATTTTTCAAGATTACTGTTATTCCATGCTGATAATTTGAAGGAAAAGGAAGATGGGTCAGAAGTAGTCCTTACTTTCAGGCTGTTTTTCTACAAAACCCTTCTCTAAAGAGGTCTCACTAAGCCAGATGTGACATTACATTTGCACTTTATGTAGGATCATCTTATTAAATTTCTGTGGTTATTTTTCTGAAACTAGGCAAAGAACAGCTTACAGACCTCAAGGTGATTTGACACATAAAACATTAAAGAGCAAGAACTTCATAGCACAGGAGATAATCCTTTGGTAAAGAAACCAGAAAACAGTCCCACCCACAGCATCTCTTTATTTTTAGAAATGCAATTTGTTCACATATTTTGCAACAAAAACAAAATTTCTTTTCTGTCTTGTTGACATTTCTATAAGCTCTATCCTGCAAACTGTAAACAGTCTTAATTTTTGTATAAGAAGACATACAGTAAATCTCTCCTTCACTTTTAAAGTCTTTTCACTCATTATGTTTAGAAAACCTACACTGAGCTGTGACTATAATCTATGGGATCTGTACCATTTCTTAAAGGAAAGCAGGATTATGTTGATATTGATTCAGTGTGATTAATATGTATGATGCTTCTGCAGTTATGAAGCTTCTTCAGACTTGTTTTTATAGCTGACTGTCGGAACAGAAAAACAAAGATCTGCATTTCTTTGCACACCACTCCACAAACATTACATCCATCAAGTTTTCCTTTTCCATTGTCAGATCTAAACAGAGCCCTTTTGATATGAGATTACTGATGCTGACATTAGCCCATCACTTATAAAACCAACCTCAACATCTTGAAAGCAACTTTAAAAAATGAAAACAGAACATGGCTTCAATTCTGAATAGTAGAGTAGCGATCATTCTGTTTTATGTGTACGCCAGAAAGCACAATTCCAACCTGCTTTCACAGAGGGGAATTTGGTGATGTGTGTTACTGCCCCGAGGCCTATTTTCACATACTGTACAGCTCTGACTATGAAGTATTGTACAAAAATATTTAATTTTGCAGTGCCTTAGGGGACTTACTTTTAATGGAGTCAGTGGGGAACGTTCTGTATTTCTCCATTAAAAAGGGCACAGTTTTTCTGAGTTTATAAATAGCTGTGGATCTCTTATTTAACATTATGTAGTCATACACTATCTCTCTGTTTCATTCTTTGGTGCAATGGTTATTTATATTCCATTGTTATTAAAGTTGTATAGATGCAAGCATAGAGTCTGATAAAGAATTATTAAAGATTACACTGATTTAGAATTTCTAACCAGTGTCACTTCATCCTACTGACCCTACAAGATGCCTGCAAGCAAAAATGAATTTTGTTCCTAGCATTTTCCATTAAAATTTACTCTGATAAGGTTGACTATAGTCATTAGTCAAGTTTCTACATAGTATGAACAGGTGGTGTCCTCAATCCACTTCAAATATATTCTAACTGACTGCAATAATAATTCTAACAGACTGCAATACTCTCACCCACACTGGGAGCACATTTTTTTCTACAGAAACTCTTTATCCACTGGAATTTCTTGTGGAGTAATGAGCCACAGTGTTTCAGAGCTTGAGTGTAGAATAGCTCGGCTGATATGAGATGCTGGTATTTCAATTTTTTATTTGCTCAGTGAAAAATGGTATATTGTCTTGTTGCATTTCTCTAAATTTGTCATTATCCCTTTTTCCCTCCCTCATTCTTAAGAGTAGATGAAAATAAGGAACCCCATATGGGATAATAGTGGCTACTTACAGGCTAAGCAGCCCTGCACACCTATCAACTAAGGGCTAATATATGTGCTACCCACTTATAGGTATATCCCTCTTACCATCATGGAGTGCTTCTAGCTTTGCGTTTGGTGTTTGGGTTTTTTCCCCTGATGATGAAGTTCCTTGAACTCTCTTCTGCCAAGGAGTATTTGTGTAATTTTCAATTTTGCTTTTGCAGTTTTGCAGGTTGCATTCAGTATTTCTTTTTATGTAAAGGAATAACAGTAGGTTGTTAGTAGAATATGGTTTTATCCTTAATAATACGTGTGATGCTTTTTCCTACTTGTCATTTTAAGTCCCTTTATTTTTACCTTTATGGTTAATTTTTGGAAGGCAAAGAAAAGGATGTCATGGTTGCCAAATCTTTGGAGTAGAATCAGAGAGTGGAGGAGAATGTTAATGTGGGAAATTCAAGTTTAGAATCATGAAATCTGAAAGAGAAAGGGGATTCAATATGGCAGAAACATTAAATGCATGGTTCTTGCTAGTGATATTGGAAATAAATATGAAAAATATAAGGGAATTTGATAACTGAGCTATGAAAGATGGTAGTAAACAGCTCTCACAGAAAAATGGCTTGTAATTTTGAGATTGGAGAAAACCTCAGGATGCAGCATCATGAGAACATATTACTGGAAGTACAAACTTTCTCCTCTGAGAAATAAACATTAAGGAACTAACATAGATAAGATGGAGAAGTGTGGTGAAGTTGCCTCATCAAGAGAAGGATTATGAGTCTGAGAAGTAGACTTCATTTCCCATGACAGGGGATAGAACACAGTGTGAAATAACATAACATATTCTGAGCTGAGAAACCTATTATTGGGACAGGTAAAATTTAGACTGTGATCTTAATCTTACTTGTTGTGATTACAAAACCCTTCAACAAATTTTATTCTGCACAGTGAAGATGGATATACTGCAGAGACTTAATCCTGAAAATAATGTGGTAGGATTATATACACTGAAATGGAACCATTAGATGAACAGAGCAAAATATTATACAGTTTATGTAGGTTTTATAAGTTAAAGGATAGACTTATTCATCTCCACTTGTGTCAAATAAATAAGCTTCAGTATTAGTAGGAATCAGCTACGAAGTGACAGTAAGGTTGTCCTGAACCTAAAAGTAAAGATCAACAAAGCATTGACTTCAGAAAATTTGAGTAATGAAAAAAAAATTAATAGTCTGAAGAGTCCTATCAATACCCATGATGAAAATCTGGAGTAACCCCACTTAGTGAACATTTGTTAATATCATACTTCTACTATATATGTTAAAATCCAACACTGCATCCTAACACTGTTGCCAGTCTTAATCCATCTCTGTTAATAGCAGTTTACTTGGGTCATAGCCAAAGTCACTGCTGATGTAAGTGGAAAAGTATTAAATAATTTTTTTAAAGGAATAATTTACAACAAGTACAGTCTATACTTTATCAATACTCTAGAAATAAAGAAATAATTTATTTAAATATGAAAGTTTTCCATAAAATTCTTGTTGAGATCTTTAGAGCCAGTTGCATATTCCTTTTTATATGCTTGTCATGAGGCTGGAAATTACAGCTAATCTCAGAGTAGATCTAAAAGATGTACTGCATTCTCTGCCAGGATACGAGAAAAAATAGTGATACAAAGATGTTTGCATCACTTATCAACTCCCGGAATCAGACCAGTGCCCAGTCTGACTCCAAGCAGTAGTGTGTTTGGAAAAACCAAACTCCCCCATTTCTTTGTTGCTGAGCATGATGTTACAAGGCTTGGAATTTGCGTTTGGTAATTTTGGGCCAGCTGTTCTTACTGCATCTCCTCCCATTCTCCTGCTCACTCCCAGCCATCTTGCTGGGGTGGAGCAAGAAACAGAGCAAATCTTATTGAAATTGCCCAGCAATAGCTAAAACATTGGTTGGTACCAACTCTGCTTTGTCACAGATTCAAAAAAGCATCATACAGGCAGCTTTGAATAAAGTTGACTGCATCCCAGCCCGAACCCCCTACACACTCTGATTGCAGAAATTATAACTTTGTAATGGCAGTGGTTTTCTTCTAAGACATAAAAGGCATGGAGACCAATGAAAGTTATTACTTGAAGCCAGTCATTACCATACAAAAGATATTCTCAAAATACTTAATGCTAAATGGCAGCTCTTAGGAGAGCTGAATAATGAAAGTGCTAAATGCATAGCCCTTTGAGGGTTTTTAATATTCTGCTCAATTTTCATTTTGTCCCTCTCATCCTTTCTTCTTTGTAAGATATATCTTGCTGATATAAGGAGTCTTACGTGCCATGTGCAGCTGGATAAGGGATTAACATGGGAGATCTAACCAGCCTTCCAGGGATACCTGTCCTTGATTGCCTGCTCCTCCCTCCTGCTGCAGCTCACTCCTTCACAGGGAGGGGAGACAGAACAAAGTGCCTGCCCATGCCTTAGCTGGAGGGTGCAGAGTCTGTCATCTCTCTTAAAGCCATCTCTTCATGACTCTTCAGCTAAGCTGCAGGATGCTGTGCAGACACACCTGAAGCACAAGCACAAAATCCTTCCAGCTGACTCTATTGCAGGGGTAGTAATTTCTAAGACAAGGAGCCAGAGACTCCTTGGACTGACAAGGCTTTACAAGTGCTTCTCTGACCCTGTATAATACATTAGAGTAATCATTAAGTTATCCTCACTTTCTTGGTGATCAAAATGATTTGGAAAGCATTATGGGCTGTTTAATACAGTGTGATTTTCAATGCTTATGACATCTATTAATTTGTAAAATAAATGATGCATTTCTTACAGCTTTGAATCTCTTCATTCATCAGTTGAATGATTGAAGTTCATGTCTATTTTACTATGGTAAACAGGCAAATCAAATCTTTAACTATACTGGAACAAACATGACTACTTTTGTCCTTGCCTGAAGGGACAATGTCATTGCCTTGAGCTTACATTTATCATTACCATCAGTTAATTAGAATGAAGAAAAGCTTTAAATGTCCTCACCCTGACTTATCATTCAGAAATTCTTCAAGCATTACAGCAACTGTCAGTCATTTCAGCCCTTCAAAAATACGTATAAAAACCATTAAAAGTATTTTTTCAATAGGTTCAACAGCAGGAGGCAGCGAGTCTCTTCTATGCACTGACATTCGAGATTTATCTAAAAAATGCTTTCACAAGCTCCTTCTAATCTCATTTTCTCCACTGAAATCTTTGCCTTGGAGAGGCAGTGCCCTGCTTCTTCAGTCACAGATATGGGTAAAAAGTTCTGATAAAGAAGGAAACAAAACCATAACAAATTTATATAAACCATTATTTTTAGAGTGTCTTAATAAGACAGCTGTGCTAGTTAATGTAATAAAATATTTAAATTTTAATTATTGTGAAATATACAGAATTCAAAGTTCTTGATCCTTAAAGTGTTATACCCATGACTGTGCTTCAGTTAAGTCTGAAGAGAAAAGGTATGGGCTTTCTGCAATCACAAAAGAAAAAAAACATACTTTCAGTAGCATTTTTTCACAGCTTTTGGTTTGCTGTGGATGAATGTTTTCATTCTTTGGGGATGCAAGAGGGCTGCTGAAAAAATACTATGTGATAGGAAAGTATGGGTGAGTGAAACAGCAACCAGGTGTGGAAATGCTTGCTGCTGGGAAAAGGCAGCTACCATGCAAAACTAATTCCCATTCTACACAGGGGAAAAATCACCTCTGGAAATTATATCCTACGTGTAAACTCTGTGGGTGTTCACATATACACATAAAATGCAGCAAACAAGAGACTTGCTTATAAATGCTAAATCATCCTACTGTAACCCTAGCAGTTTATAAATAAATGCTTGATTATAATGCTGGAGTGGATTTCTAAGAGCAGAGAACACTGAAAGTTGTTTTGAGCAACCTTTAACCTCAGTTTGTAGTCTTCGAGAAATGAAATGTCATACACATCAACATCAAACACAACATTTCAACAGAAACCCATTTTACCACAAAATCCACCATAAGAATGGCTCTGACTTTTCTATATTTTATTTCCAGTTTAAAATTGTGGAATAATTGCATTTTGCAGTAATGGTGTAACAATGATAATTCTCTAGATACAGAGAAAGGACAAGCCATATAAAGTAGCATTATTTTTTATTAGATGCATGCCTGTAGCTGGAAGAAAAACTACAGCTTTTCAGGCATATAAGCCTTCCAGATGCCATTCAGGTGTAGAAGTAACATAGTTCGAGCTAAGTATAGGCTGGAAATAATTGCTCTCAGTTTAACTTCGTTGTGATAATCACAAAATCCAAGAAGAAAAGTAGGTATTTGATATCAGTAAGACATAAGGGCAAAGGGACGAAACAGTGTTTGGATTGTTGTGAAAGAGAGAGACACATCATTGCCTCCTGCAACTGAAAGTAATACAAATAGTATTCTGTCATGAAACCAGTGTTTCCGCTAAATCAAATGCTTTTGGTGTTCAGTGAAATAAAGAATTATAGTTCAGAACCTCTTTTGAGGCTGAAGTTGTTTTGAGTTTATGGTTCTTAACCTTACTTGAGAGGTTAGAGATTGTGTGGTTGTTTAGTGGAAAATGTTCCTTCCCTCTGTTGCTAATCACCTGTATCTGCCCTTATATGTGTCTGTCTGTGAATTTAGTCTGCTTTGCAGGACTTGTTTGGCTTTGTTCATGAAAGAAATTTTGATGCATCAGATAAAGTATTTTTAAAGTATGAGCACCCCTAGCCCTTTTAGGGTTGGAGTGGACACACCAGTGGTATTGGATTTGGGCTGAAAAAACCAAGACAATGAAGTTAACTTTCCTTGTCTTTTCCAGTTGGCTAATGTAAAAATGCAAATAACATTTGTAAATTACACAGCTTTCAGAATCTTCAGTTTTTTCCAGAAAGCAGAACTACTTTGCTCATTATGCATTTCTATAAATAAGGTTACAGGTTCCGCACACCTCTTTTCAGTTGAGTTATGTGGTATTTTGCTAGTGGTGCAGCATTGTATATCCAGCCTAAATTTGCCTTGACTGTTTTCTCTATTAGTTGGCCCATAACATTAAATTTAAGGAAAATTCTTGATATTTGCTAAGCAGTTAAGCCAAAGGGAGACTGGTTTATGATCACTGATGTTAAGTTTGCAGCATTTCTGTACATGGGGTTTTTCTTCATTGGGAGTGCAACAGCCAGCAGTGTCTTCAAAAGGTCAGTTAAAATAAAAAATGTTACAGTTCTACTATTTATAAATAAAAATAAAGGTCTTGCTCCACATGAACTTTCCATCTGCTGTTCTAAGCCAAATAATTGCCATTTTCTCTTTCAGCATCACATTTTATGCTATCGAACAGCCATATCAATACTTGAGAGGAAATCACATAGATGTGTGCAGGGTTATTTAAATGCAGTAAAACACTTGTGCACCGAAGTAACTGAAAGCACAAAGAAGACACAGTATTTCCCAAAAATACATGCTATCTAATCATATTGACCTAATAGTTAAATCAATACAGCAACACAGCAGCTGAACTTTTCAATAGAATGAGAATGGACACCTAAACGAGGAGTATCACAAAGGAGCACCTTGGAAGATTTAACAGAACAGAGCAGAACAGTCTATTTCAGTTAGAAGGGATGTACAATGACCATCTACTACAGCTGCCTGGCCAATTTAGGGCTGAACAGAAGTTAAAGTGTGTTACTATGGGCATTTTCCAATTGTCGGTTAAACACTGACAGACTTGGAGTATTGATCACCTCTCTAGGAAGCCTGTTCCAGTGTTTGACCACCATCTAGACTTATCTAGTCTGATCTTCTCCTGACACAACTTTGAACCATTCTCATTAGTCTTATGACTGGATACAAGGGAGAAGAGTTCAGCATCTCCCTTTCCCCATCTCCCATTCTCAGGATGGCATAGAAAGCGATGAGATCACCCCTCAGTCTCTTTCTCTCCAGGCTAGAGAAACCCCAAATCCTCAACTGCTTCCCATAAGACATTCCTTCCACCACTTTCACCAGCTTTCTTTCCTTTGTCTGGACACATCTGAGAGCCTTAACATGTTTCTTAGTTAGTGGGGCCAGAACTGTGCACAACACTCAAGCTAAGGCCACAGCAATGCTGAACACAGAGGGATAACCCAGTTCTTTGACCAGGTGGTGATGCCGCACTTGATGCACCCCAGGGAGGGGTTTGTCCTCTTGGCTGCCAGGACACAGTGCTGACTCACACTGGGCCTGCTGGCAGAGAGCCCCCGCAACGCCCTTTCTGCAGGAATTCTTTCCATCTGCTCCTCTCCCCGTTCACACCTGTGCCTGGTGTTACAGAACCTGCCATTTGATATTGGTAAATTTTGTCCCTTTAACCATCATCTAATGATCCAATCTATGTAGATCTGTCTGCAAGACAGACAGACCTTTCCCTTTGCTGACCGAGTCTGATCATTGCTTTGTCCTTTAAATGCTGTTCAATAGGACCAGTGTGATCTTCTCTGTAATTTTTAAAGGAAGTGAGGTTAGACTAGCAGGCCTGTAGTGACCTGAGTCCCTTGTGCCATTCTTGTAAAATGAGATGACATTGGCTGGCTTCCAGTCATCAGGAACCTCCCCAGACTCCCAAGACCTTCCCTGATGCATAATGGAGAGGGCTCCTGCAGTAATGGTTGTTATCTCCTTCAGTACTCTGGGATGAAATCCATCAGGTTCTGTGGACATAGAACATTCAGCTCATACAATTTCAGGGTTCAAAAACAGTCAAAAGTTCCCATAGTTGTGGTGCTCCATCTCAAGTGACTGAGTAGCCCAAGATCTACCATTAACATTAAAAACTGCGGGAAAAAATAAGCCAACATTGAATGCTTCTGCTTTTCCTTAGTCCCTGTTTGTCAGGTGGCCATCTTCAACAAGTATGGGACTAATATTTTCCTTAGACCTTCTCTTATTATTAATACACTTTAAAAAGCCTATTTTTGTACTAGATAATCCCACTGTTTTGTGAAAAAAAAAATACTACATGTCCCATGAGTTTTTTTTTACTGAATGTTCATTAATCTTTCTCCCATTGAATAAACAGGAGGCATGATACGCAGTTAATGGAAATAAAAATATCTACATCTGAGCTTAGGTCTCTTTTGTACCCAGTGGATACCCATGTGTTTTCAGAGTGAGATTTGAATTATTTAAGGTACCTATTTCAAAACTAGATAAACTGTACCCTAAAAGTGCCTATTTTTAATACCAGCTATGAATGGAGAATAGGATGAATCACTCAGCTGAAGGGATCTACAGTATCTGCAGCATGAAAAAAAAGAATCTCAGACAAATAATTTTTCTGACCCAGAATTAGACACTTTAATTCTCATCTCTGACAAAACTTCTGAAGAAAAGCTGTCAAACTTGGATGTAAGTACAGGGAGAAATACGGAGTTAGACCCTTCTCTGCTGCCTTGCTTTGGGTCCATTTCAGGTAAGGTTTTTTTTCTCAAATTCATACATAGAAGTATTTTCATGAGCGAAGTTCTCAAGATATTTGATATAGTCAATGCACTCTTTGAGACAATGCAGTACCTAGAGGCACATCCTGATGTCTTGTACTTAACATCTTGCTCTTCTGCTGTTCCATTATAGTGAGTATGTGCATTCATAAAATTACGATCAGTTTAAAATGAGTGAAGTGTCACAGTTTGGCCCTTACTATTTCCATTTCTTTATGATATGTAAGAAATCAAATTCCTTTTCATGGTGCTCTGAAGTGTCAAACACCTCTGTTATAGTAGGGTGTTTATGTAGTATGTGGGTTTCCTTAAATGATCCAAAATTTTATAAACTATTAATGCGCTGTAAAAGTAATTTGTAAGATTTCTTGACATTTCTTGTTGAACGTGTCATGCAGGTAAAGGTCAGCTTCCAAACATTGCCAGTAAAAATCTCTTCAGAAGATTAAATTGAATAATTTGCAACAAAGTAACTGCGATTTTTATTATACCTTAAATGTTATGGTGACACATAAGAAATCTGCCCAAGCAATTCCATTGTGTAAATCAACTAATGCCTGTACTTTCTCTTACATTTTCATAATCAAATACAAATTTCACACAAGGAATAAATGTCAGCTAGTAAATTTTTGAATGTCATAAACATATTCATGAGCTCTACTCTAAATATTTTAGTACGTAATAAAGGGAATAGATACACCTCTTATCCATAAAATACAGATTTATGTCAAAGCAAACCCCTCAGTTTTATAACCCTACTAATAGTATTTTAAATCCAAGCTGAGCTGTGACACATAATAAACTGTTAGTTGTGCCATTAGATCATGCCAGCTGCACCAGAGTGGTAAGGCCCAATAAGAGATGGCTGTAATTAGTGTAATCTAAACACATTAGCTAAAAACTGTAATAAATATTTAAGCTATGCACTTGACATTTTTAACTTAAATAGCACAAATGCTCCATTTAGATATCTGATTTTGAATTGACTATTTTACATTATTTTAGATTTTAGGTCTTTTCACTTGCCTAGTAGTGCAGGTAAGGCAGTGATCAACTATTATCATATAAAGTTAGCTCTGAATTTCAGTGATTAAATTAAATTCCATGGGCAGACCCACCATACACATACCTTAAGCCTGCCTTAAGGGTAGTCTGCAAATGCAGATAAGCAAATGAACATATACATCATTTCTGAAGAGGATTCACAGGACAGTCTTTAACAAACGTGAGATCATTAACAGGCTACCAAGCATTCTGGACAGAATGTACCACACAGATATAGTCACTGGTATCCTGCCAAAACTGCATGCAGTGAAAGAAGCCCCATTAGCAAAGAGAAATAAAATAAAACCTGAACTTGTCCAGATGGTTAAAAAATATCATATTGAATAATTCAGAGACCAGCAGAATCTTCTAACTGTATGGCTACTGTTTTAAAATTAAATTGACTTGAAGATTGAAATAAAAATCATCAAATATGGTCCCAGTAAAAGGTCACTTCAAGTTTCAGAATGCAGATTATGTCTAGCATTTTACCTGTACCAAGAGTACCAAAAATCTCATTTTTGTGGAAAGAACCTGAAGTACCTTATCTGCAAGGACATTAGTAAGACTGATTTATATTTTATGGTATGTTTTGTTTTATTTTATTTTATAATTTAATGCGGCATAATCTCATCTCACTTGCTTTTTATTTATTCTGTTTATAAGTTGGTCATATGTAGGAGGTTAGTATTCTAATAGTTAATATTTACTGCTAATAATGAGAAAACTGTGGATTGCTGTTACATTTATATCATCTGGAGACATTTTCCTGTGATGAGGGTACAAATTGTTTATTTGGTCCTTGACAGAGCTCTGCTGAGTCCAGGGCCCGGTGCTTGGTCCTTGGTAAGGTAAAGCACTAATGCAAAATTTCTGACAGGCAGCAGGCCCCAGGGGGATGCACTGAAATTCCTCTGTCAGAGCAATATTTCAGAACCCTCAAAGAGTTGCTTCCCATCATGTTGCATTTCAGCTTGCATCAAGCAGACATTCTGGTTGCTTTTGGACAGGTGCTGTAAAGATGACGTGAATCATAGAGTTACAGAATCATAGTTTGGATTGGGGGGGATTTAAATAACTGCTAGTTCCAACCTCTGTGCCATGGGCAGGGACACCTCCCACAAGACCAGGTTGCTCAGCGCCCCATCCAAGCTGGCCTTGGACACTGCCAGGGATAAAGCATCCACAACTTCTCTGAGCAATCTGTTCCAATGCCTCACCACCCTCACAGTGAAGAATTTCTTAAAGTAGCTCTGAGAGACATAGAGAGGCCTACTAAACGCCTCTGAGTCAGAGAGGGATTGGCTATCAAATCTGGACATATCTGTTCTGAGTTCTTATAAATCTCAGAAAATCTCACAAGTATAAGAGGGTTAAGAGAGCTTCTTTTTATTTTTGGGATACTCCAGATATATGATGAGATGGGCTGCAGCTACAAGATCCATTATCAGGGCCTCTCCCTATTTAAGAAAATTAAAATGTTTATCATCAGTAACCGTTTTGCATATTTGCATATTTGACAGGTATCCAGCTGTATTCTTCTGCTGTCTCTACAATAGGTAGAGACAGAATTTTATGAATTAGCTGTGGTTTGTATGCAAAGAAGAAATAGCGTAGTTTTCTCAGCATCCAGAATAGTTCTGTGTGCATTAGACACATGAGAAAAATTAGCCTAGCTTCTTTAATCTGCATGAAAACTATCTGGTCATGAGGTGACAGAAATTCTCCTCAACATCAAAAATCAGACTGATCTTATTAAAATCTTTCATTGTAATTGAGAAAAGTCCTTATATGATACTTAATAATTCATGCTACAGAACCACAGATTTTATATTGGCTATATCTGCACAAATTTACAGGAACAGGAGAACTGCATAATCTTTGCAATTGTTCATGCAGTTAAATGTTCCATCATTCAGAAGGAAACTTATTTGAGAAATACGTGGAATTATGTGAAAGTACTTAAATTTTCATTACTTTTTTTCTGATATATTCAATATTTTCGAGCATTTTTCTTCTCAAGGAATAAATTATCCATTTGAAATTTGTCATATAAATTCTTTCACTTGTGATATTACAAGGCCTGTGTTTTAAAATTAAACTTATTTTTAATGAGGCTGTTATTGTTGCTTTGATAAAGAATTACCTAATAATTTTTCTGCTACCATGTAAGTGATTACAGGTGCCACTGTACACTTCAGCATTAAAAAGTCATATTGTCAAGTGGATTTAAAAGCACCTATTCTCTAGTATTGTGTTAATTCACATGCAATTAACTAAAATAATTCAAACATGAAATTGCTGTCAATGTATACTTAGGATAAAAGGTATTAGAGTGTTGAATCTTTAGATATAGAATTTATATTTCTGCATTTGAATTGGCAGAAAAATAGCTGGAAATAGTAGTTACAGCCATGAATGGAAATTTTTTTTTTTATCCTTAGCAATTTGGGCACAGACACAGAGTTTTTTAAGTAAATGTTCAAGCCTGAGCCTTTTTGAATGCCTTTGTGTTGCGTTGGATCTTCATCTAAGAGGGAGCTTTTTAATTTTGGGTGTTGCTCAATCATTATCCCATCGATTAAAGATTTCATTGGTCAAAGACAGCCACATATTCTGACCAAAAATTTGGTTTAAATGAGAATGCAAGAATCATAAAACTGTTGAAGCTAAATGACTTATTTTAGTTTGTTTGTTTGTTTCTGGACATGATAAAGCAGAAATTCAATGTTTCATTTAAAATCAAGAACACAATTTTATGGACAAAAATTTTGTCTTGTAGATGGATGGTCCTGGTTT
Source organism: Origma solitaria (assembly GCA_013397895.1). Taxonomy (NCBI): domain Eukaryota; kingdom Metazoa; phylum Chordata; class Aves; order Passeriformes; family Acanthizidae; genus Origma; species Origma solitaria. Next base: position 889,075 of record VZRL01002171.1, read on the forward strand.
AATCTCTTTTTTTTTTTTTTTTTTNTTTAGAGAAAGTGAGTGATCATCACCAGTGGAGCAGAACCAGATACCAGCAGGGAACAGATTGTTAGAGCCATATGACATAGGGAAAATGGGTTGTTAGCATCTGTGTCAGAGAGGTCAAGGCAATTGAAAACACTATCATCAGTGCTCTTCTAGAAGAAGACCATTAACACCCACAAATTTACACTGATTTATCTCCAGGTATGATCTATATTATCCACTATGCTAAATATTCTAATGGAAACTATGTCTATAGAATCACATAGTCTCTGTGTGCTAGAAAGGATTTGACACACAGAATCAATAATGGACAGGAGCATATTTTTCAAAAATTACCACTGACCTACCAGACCTGATCCTCAGGGAGTCTGCAAAGACCATCACAAGAATGAGCTGAACACTAAAATTGTAATTTCAGTGGGTACTAAAATGTATGAGCTCAAGACACATACCAGTTTTATAGTATCCTCTTTTTCTCATTCCATCCCATCCCAAACTCAGCTTGATGCTTCTAATCAGTACAGACAAAATTTAAAGTTATCATCTCACCAGTGGTTTGGCTCTGTCTGTGGGAAGTGAATAGAGAGGCAAATCTGGGACAGAGTTTATATGCAATTAAAGAAGCATCTGCAAAGAAAATCAGGTGTATCCTAGGATGTAGCAGCAAGTATAACTGTCAAGAGAGAAATGATTGCCACCTGGCACTTGTGAGACCACGTCCGAGGTATTGCCCCTGGTCTTTCACTCCACAGTGCAAGAAAAACCTTCTGCATCGAGGCCTGTGGAAAGCCATCAACATCAGGGGATGGAGCACAGAGGTACAAAGAGAAGTTTTAAGGAATGAGTTCATCCAACTGAAAGCGCAGAAGAGTAAAAGGTAATATTTCTGCTTCTTCAGCTATCTAATTGCACTGTTATGTGGTTGGAAATGTTGGAGACTAAGGACACAAGTTGGGCCTGGGAAATTTTGACTAGAAATAAGGAAGAACTTTTTGCGCCACAAGGGTGGTCAGACACCGGAAGAGGATGCCCAGTGGTTGTGAATCTTTGTAATTGGAGATAATCATAACAAGATAGCACAAGGCTCTGAGAAACCTAATCTAGGCAGGCCCTAAGCAGGAAGCCAGACTAAGTGACCTCAAAAGGTCCTTTCCAACATAAATTATTCTATGTTTCTATGATCCCTAGGAACTCAGCATGGTGTTCCTACTAACGAAAAATGAATGCATTAGCAGTAGCAACAACATTCTGTCATTTCACCTAACTCTTGTATAGGCAAAATAGAGCAGCTGGACTTTATATAGATATCTTTCTTTTTGCAAAGAAAAAAAAAGTCTAAGGCAAAACCAAAACTCTCTTCACTGAAATGTCTATTTTTTTGCCAAGTTTAATGTCATGAAAAGACAGCATTTCTGTAAGTTTTTCTTTACTTGCAACTATATAAGCTGCACAAAACTCAAAATTCTTGCTTTTTAGACCTTTATGATATATTTTCTGTTATTATTATTACTCTTATTGTTATTGTTATTATTATAATTATTAATGATAATTTTTTAAAAGGAAAATATTTCCTGCTCTCCTTTGCAAAAATATAAATTATGTGTGTATGGCCACATAAGTGTTTGTAAAACATTTTCAGATGCTGAGATGGAAAGCTCTAAATGGATTTAGACTATTTCAGATATTGTTGAGTTAATATTTGTAAACCTGATGGTGTCCCAGCAAAAGCTGTCCTACTAAAGAGTGCACATCTTACATATCTTTTTATTATTATTTTTATAACTTTTAATCTAAAAATACAGATCACAATAAGGATTAGGATATTCTAATGACCAATCCATCCAAGATATTGCTGTCAAGATAAAAATGTTAGATAATCAAATCTAAAATTAAATGAAACAGAAGCTTAGAGCTCAACAAAATAGAACATTCCACAGAAGTGAAAGAGACAAAATATCACCAAAGACATAGTGGTAGAAAAAGTGAGTTACCTTCTAAAATGACAAGCAGATAACACCTAGATTAAATATTTTCTGGTTATGTACAAGTGTCCCAACTAGTATTTGTTTCACGGTTTCTTTATACTAGATCAGGATTTCATCATCATGTGTCTGGTGTTGATGTTACTACTTGTCATGTTTGGTAGTTTTGTATTAGTGTTTGAATGTTTTGGCTGCTGAGTTTTGCGTGAAATGCACCCTACATAGTGAATAGTCTGGGAGAGCTGCCAACAATAAATTGCAGTAATCCAACTTTGTTTTTGTAAAGGCATGAGTCAAAAGCTCAGCATCTTGCTGACACAGCAATCGTCTTAACCTTGTTATTTTCCTGAGATGGTAATATGAAGCCTTATCAATATTGTTGATGTGGCTCTCTGAGGAAAACTGAGGGTCAAAAATTACTGGAATTTATCATGAAGAGCATTTCTTTCAGGATGTCCAGCAGCAGAACTGTGATTTAATATTAAATTTTCACTGGAACGAGAGAGATATAGCTGCTTGCCTGTGGAAAAACAGCAGGATACAAGCAGAAGCCAAAAAATTATATAAAACCCAGAAAAATTAAATAAAAGCTGATATTTACATTTTGACTGATGATTATCTTATTTTTAAGTTTGCCCTGTAGGTTTTTACAGAGTAAATAGAGATTTCTAGTCTGCTCCACATTCTCTGTAATCAAAAGCCCAATTCGATCAAAATATGGAAGCTCATATCTGGCCTTTACAGTTAACTCCTCATAATGATGTGGAAAAAGGCTATATTTTCTTCCTGAGGAACATTCTGTGATGAAAGCAAATAAGATGAATTTAGACATTTTTCAGTAACAGACGCACATAGAGTTGTAGCTTCTTATTTTATGTTTAGTTTGTTGGGCATCTGTTATCCAGCCAGGGGCAACCTACCACAGCTATGCATTTGCTCTTTGTCTTTTTATGTCCCCATAGCATTGGATAAAAATTCGAAGGTTAGGAAGTTTCCTCAGGTTCATCTTAGTATGTGTGGAGACAGGTGCAAATGGGACTTAACCAATTCTTAGCTCAATTTCTGCTGTTGCTTCATTGAATCTTCCAAACCTGTTTACTCTCTGAAATATGTCTGCCTTGAAAGATATGGAATTGTCCATAAAGAATATTTGTGCTTAGAGGATCATTATCAGCTCCAGTGACCCCAGTTCTCTTGGATTTAAAGATGTGAAAGAGCCTGGAAGCTCCCAGCAGTGTTTATTCTGTGATAGATAAATGAGTTACTGGGTGACATGTCTGGTAGAAGGTGACTGGATATGTCTCTTTAGGGAATGAGCACCTCTTCAACCTGCTTTTTATTTTCTGTAAAAACACTGGCATTACAAGAGGCCTGGTGGACTCTCCTTTCTTTAAGAACAGTCTAGTGTGGTCTTATAAGACTCGAAGAGATAAGTTCCAGGAAAACTCGATGCATCCAGGTTCCGCAGCAGACAAGCAATGGGGAAAATAATGAAGAGAAAATTATGCTGGCAAGGAACCAGACCCCGACACTGACCTTGGCACAGATATCTCTTTCAACTTACGCCGTAAAGACCTTCAGCTGTGATCAGATAACTGATATGGTGATCGTAAACAAAAACCATTAGAGAATGACACAGCTTCTTTCAAGGAAAAGGTTGAAAAGTCATTTAGAGTAACATGAGAGCACATTATTTTAATGAAAAGGCCATGTAGTTGCATCACATTTTCCCACATCAAAGAGACACAGTCATGAACCCCTGAGATCTGGGCTAAGGTTTTCAAAACAAAATTGAAAGTACCGTCAGTTTTCGTCTCATGTAGAGGAGCAAACTGCTCCTCTGTGGTATTGAGATCAGGACTGTACAAAAAGGCATTTGGTAAGATCCTTGCGACCACTGGCTAAAATAATGATTGTTTTGAAAGGATGCTAAGCTTGAAAACTACTGACTATCTTTCTGATGTCTTCTCAGGATAAGAAAGATACAGGAAGAATTTGGTTGGCTCAGAACAATTTGCTTCATCTCTGGTGCTACCCATTTCTGGGCCATGCTATGAGAAAGCCACCAGATCACGGTACGGGAAGGGTGGTGACATTGCATATTGCAAAAAACCCCTCTTTTAGAAAAGGGGAGCTTTTCTTGCTACAGACATCCTTCACCTCTGCCCCACTGAACTAACTTAGCCCACAGACAGCAGACCTTGCTAACAAGAGAGAGCTTTTCACTGGCAAAAGCTTTCAAGTCAAAAACTGAGTTACAAAAGGAAAGAACTTGAGTTCAGGCAGTAAAAAAAGATTTCAACTGCTGTTGGGAGCCACACTGTAGAGGGGTCGACATGAAAGACTTAATTTATGTGGAAATAAATTTGGAGGGTTTTTTTTAATAAACAGAAGTTTGCACAGGATGCAAGAGCGGTTATAAAGAGTTTATTCAATATCGCTTACTAGGGGACTTATGAAATATTCTTGTTTATCTTTTGATTTCAAGTGCAATGGAATACTTGTTATAGATACACTTACATGAGCATTTTAATGGAATAGCCAATCTATAATTTCTTTTTCCTAATTAGTTACGTTTTATCATGTCCCTGTGTGATTTGGTAAATAGAAATCAGCATAAGTGTGTTAGAACTTTGTTAAACTGTAAAAGCGTTCTTGATTACTTGTGAAATAATATAGAGAGCTTCTTGAACAAGGCCTAAAGAAGAAATGTACACCTATATTATCAATTCGAAGTGAAGGATGAAATGAATTCTGTAAATATTTTCAGCATTTTAGGAAAAAAGACACAATTAGATACAATTGGTAGTAAGAAAAGAGCTTCAATCCATATATCAGAAGAATTAAAAAATTGGCTGTTTGATTTGGTTTGTTTTTAAAAATAAATAAATAAATGGCATTTTACCCCTGGAAATACTGGAAATGCACACAGGGGAAAATTGTATCATCTTTCATCATAGGCAAGGTAATTTGTCGACCTCAGGTCAATATTTGGATAAAGTTGTGACTTCTGCATTACAGCTAGTTACTTTAAATCCAGCCTACAGATGCAGGTGTCATCTCAGAGCAACATAGTTTTATCATTTTTTAAATAACCATAAACAATTATTCAAAAAAGATATGCCTCCTTCCATCAGTATTTTTTAGGCCCAATAAAACATACATAATGAATGTTTTAATGCTCGTCTTGGATTGTTTCATGTTACATCTTTTGACTGGTATAGAAGTAAATAGTAAATTTGCAGACCAATATTTCTTTTAATTCATTCTGAAAACTGTGAGCATAGGGAATGTAGAATAATAATGCAGAACAACCTGTGTTCTAAATATAGCACTTTGTTCACTTTCAAACACATATGTGTTTGCAATTTATAACTGATTTTGGATAAAAGGGGATAAAGTCAATGATCTGTTAGATTCTGTGATGCCAGTAAACAGCCTGCCAGTTCCCACTCCCTGAATGTGTTATAGCAGAACATTGTCCCCAGATGCTGGCTGGAAAGCCAAAGTACAATTATTTACCAAGCAGAGAAACTACTAAGATACAGTACAGCATTTTCTTTGCTTTTTGTGGCAAATTAGTAAAGACCATAATAGAAGTAAAGATCTGTTAATAGCTAAACTATCCAAGGACTGAATATCATTCTTCCTGTCTTTTCTTCTGGAAGATGTCTTTCATATTTATTTTGACTTGTGTAACATCACTTATAAAAGAGAATCCCTTCTAGAATAATAATGATTGCAGGCTTCCCTAAAGGTATTAGCAACTGTAAAGACTGTAAGCAAGAAGTCTGCTCTGAACACACATGCATTATATACTATTTTTGCTTTTATAGGCAACAGAAGACCTGGTATTAGGTATTGAGATAATTAGGTCCCCAGGGTCTCTGGATACTGACTGAATAATATCTCAGTATCTAGGGTCTCTTTCTCATCTGGAAACAGAACTGAAAATCATTCCTGGATTTTCTTTACATTTCCTGATCGGTTTAATAAGTCTACGCTACTGTACTACACTTTCCGTTAAGCTGATATATTTTCAAATGTTTGTACAATATTTTCTGTGAAAATAGTCTGTGGTGACTCTCAATTTAAGAAGATATTCGTAGCAGGTTCACAGTATTGCAGTAGGATCAGATGGGATAATGAAGGGAATATGTACTCTTGGAAAGATCTGGTAGTGCTGTGGATTTTGGCACGTAAAGGCAAAGCAATATTATGTGGAACTCAGCATTATTTACTTGCTAGCACATAATCCACCTGAATAGCTCATTTAAGAGCCTGCAGAGGGCTTAGACACATTGGCTAAATATACTTTGATGCTCAAGACTTTTGTTCCTCTTACCGTGGATTGAGTGCACTGCCCTCAAGAAGTAATTTAGGGGGCTTCTTCTCCAATCTAACTAAATGAAGGGAGGCTTCCTATTGTCCTTTTATTATTAAACTGAAATATGCATCTTTACTTTCCAAATGATTTTGTGTTGTGGCACTCATGTGATATCAGTATCTCAGAAGACTTCTTGTGGGACATACTCTTGGCCTGTTGAAAGCCTTCACTCTGTCTTCACTTCCTACCTACCCCTCAGCAAAAGACTCCCGTGGTTCTTGTCCTGCCAAGCTGCTCCCTTCCCTCTTGCTGCTCAGTGCAGGGAGGGAAAGGGGTATGAGACGTGCCTTCCCCTGATTTGTTCATAACTTTCTTTTCAATGAAGAAAGAAGCCCCTTTGTTACAGTGCTGGTTTTGACTGGGATAGAGTTAATCACACAGTTATGTGTGATGGAGCCCTGCTTCCCTCGGGGTAGCTGAACACATAGCTGCCCATGGCAAGTGCTGAATGAATCCCTTGTTTCCCTTTTGCCTGTGTGCATGACTTCTGCTTTATGTATTAAACCATGAATTCTCTCACTTTTACTCTTCTGATTCTCTCACACGTCCTGGTTTTCTGGCTTAGCAAATGTGTATTCACTGCTGAAAATGGATTAGAATACAGCTTTGAAGGCAAAAAGCAATGCGACATCACTGTGACTGGATTTTGGCAGTAGAGCACTTGGTGCGTCTTTGCCAATTTCTCTGTGTTACTTCACATCAAGTGACACTTTCTTCAGCTTGTCTCTGGTTAAAATCCACAGATGCTTCCAAGGGAAGTTTTCTAAGGCGGAGTGCTCTGCTATGCATTGTGGCCTTCATAAGAAACACTCCTGCGCAGAGGGAACGGCTGACCCCTACATGGCAGAACATTTAAGTGTGCAATTATAGACACATATACTGTATTTTCAAACACTTTCTCTCCTGTTGTTTTATCCCAAGGGCTGGTGAAGGAAATGAGCCATCCAAGTCTGCACCTTGGGTAGAAGCTATTTGGTGAAATTTTGTCTCCCTGATTGGTTGTAGAAAGCTAGCAAAGCACTGGCGTGGTCTGGGTATTACAGCTTTGGAGGGTAGAATTTGACCTGTAACATGCAGGCTTGTAATTCTCTGTTATAAAGCCTCCCATAAATCCAGATAGGAAACTGTTCTTGTTGGAGAATATGGTGCGTGTCTGTACATGTATTTGTTTGTTTCTTCTTAAGAAAGGAGCGTTCTGCAACCCAATAAAGCTGTTAAGAGCAAACTCTGATCATTGCAGTTTTCCTTTCTAAGAGACCCAAGGGAAATAGTCACAATTGTTTATTTTTACTTATTGTTACTAAACGTAGCTTTTACATTAAAATCTACTGCCTGGTAGAGATTGTGATGGCTTTTTGTATTCCTTCAAGAATCTCACACACAATCCAATTCCACTTCAATCTCCTAAAATACTGTTAAAGAATTTTAAAAGTAATTTCTGCTATTCTTTTTTCTTTCTCATTTCAATTTTCAAAGAGTCCAGTGACAGCATAAAGAACAGGATTAAGTTTCAAAGGAATTTGATTTTTTTTCAATATATTTTATTTATGTAGGTTTTTTTACTTTTTATGTCAGAGTAAGACTCATTCTGGCTTCAAATGAGAAGCCTGTTTGCTTAAGTTAAGGATATGCTGGAATATCCTGAGGATTTAGGAAGTTATTGTAGGGCCCTATTATGTTCAGCATTCTTGAATTGTTTATTGTGAATGATTTAAAGTCTTTTTTCCTGTTCACACCATAATCACTGACATTGAGAAAGAGGATCAGTCTGCTGTCTCTGCAAATGAATTAAAATTAAAATATTCCAAAAGCTAAATCCTTCAGATCCTGGGAAAGAAAAACACTGGCTTTTATATAGTGCCCACATTCCTCTGTTGTATTGTCTCTGTCTGGGAGCAAAGATGGTAAGTGTATCTAATGTTAGTTCTATCACATCTCCAGACCCCCTGAGTGTTTTGGGTATTTTCTGTATCACTTCATCTAGCAGACAAATAAGTTAGTATACAATCAAAAATTAAACCATATACTTTCACATGAAAAAATACCCCAAGTACTTCGGCAACAAAGAATTTTGAACTTTCCTTTTTGAGCGTTCTGAGCAGCTAAAGTAGGAATAATAGTTTATAGTCTAAGCTTTGACACTAGGATATTTCATATTTAATTTCCTGAAACATGCATTCCTGCTCTTGGCTGCACATACTGACAACAAAACGAAGTACAGAGGCCTTGGATATAATGTACTACTCCCATAGTCCTGCAGTGGTCTCTGCAGGCTCCAGGTAAGTGCCAAAATCTGCCATGATATCAGCTAGAGCACAATTAATTTATTCCATATTGCTCCCTTTAATGATCTTTCAGCAGTACCAAACTGATTTAATTTCTACAGCTACTGTTCTTCCCTATCTCATCTTCATTCCTTCTCCCAGCTTGAATTAAATAAGACAGATGAGAGACTTATTTTTGATAGTTCATTGTTATAAAGGAGATAGCTCTGTAGCATTGTGTAATATAAAAATCTTCATTACACAGGTATATTTGAGTGCCTTCTTCTCTAAAGAAAGCCATATAGTTGAATTAACTCTTGGTATACTCAACACATGAAGTATCACCTTGATTGTGGTACAGCTCAGTAAGCACGGCTGGATTGCAACAGGGAGAGAAAGGTTGTCAGCCCTTTCAAAAGGGTAGCAGAGTAGAAGTTTGCTTCCCGTAGTCATCCTGACACACTGTAATAAAACTCAGCAATCACAGCTCTGATTTGTATTTGAGTGACCACACAGAGACATTTCAATACCCAATCACTTGACCACACACTGAATTCACATTGAGAATGTTTGTGTATTGTGTCTTATGGAGATTTTGACTCAGAGGTGCCAGAAGCTCACTTCTAGACCATTAAAGCTGCTGGATTTTTTCTGATGCCATCTCCAAAGAAAAATAAAGTGCTTTTGGAAGGCTGTAGGGAGTAATTGCTTTTTGACATATTGGATGGATTGAGACAGCTAGGAGTTGCATTTCTCTAGAGATAATTTTATGATTTAGTTGTGTGTATGCATCCAAACTCTAATTAATATTCTAAATCTGTACAATCAATAAGGAAAGTGTGTGCATTCTGTTCATTATGCCAAATCACTAATAGCTTTGGACTAACTTGCACCCATCAGAGCAAAGATATACAAAAGGATGGGAAAATTCTGGGAAGCAAGAGGCAGGAACAGGCATAACAAAAAGTAATGATTTTCCCCAGCTGCATGGATTGCTGAGGAGTGGCACTGATAGCAAAATGGCTTATCCTTTCTAGTACTGAGCAAAGGAGATGGAAGCTCATGCTGCACACTCCCTGCTGAAACAGTGAGTCCCAATTCCCCATTTTGGTCTACAGGAAGCGTTGTACCTGTGTTCTGCCCCCTGTGCTCCTGGTGGGATAGTGTGGTCATATTTCCCTCCTTAAAACACACTCCAAAAATCCCATTTCATCCTTTGATTTGTTTTAATTGCAGTAAAAACTTCCTGAGCACTTGTTTCTTTTATGAAAATTATTTGTATTATCATAGTGCCCAGAAGCTATCTGTGTAATGAAGATTTTTATATTACACAATGATAGATCTCGTTTCACATACATTTCAATTGAAATGCAACTGAAGATTGAGATGATGCGGATCAACCAGTGTGGGATGAAACAAACTGCTGATTGAGAAAAATGATGAAATATCTTCAGGCACAGCTTTCCACATGTGAAGAGAAACATGTAAAATCCCAACAGTGTTTGTTCCAAAATGTAATTAAACTGTCAGATGGAGGGCTGACAATGCTGTTATTTCAAGCCAGAGTTTATAGAGTGAGTGTACAGCGAGAAGGAGTTTGACAGTGAAGACTATCAGCTTGGATTTGACATGACGAAGGGACAAGTAATAGCGGGGTTCAAAGGGAGAGATGAATTTATTAATCATCTTTGGAGCAATATTGCTCCACATACTGCTAGGAGAATATGATCTGTATGACAATGTGGGTTTGTCTGTAGAGTAGACAGATCCTAGAGATAAAAGAATGTATAAGGTTTATAGTCTGAAATCTTGAATTGTCACTGAAGCAGGAGAACAACCTTGTGAAACAGATCTGAAAGTTTAGGCAGCAAAACTGAAAGAGGGAAAAATGAACTCATCTGATCTCAGAATTTCTGTCATAAATATTTCCTAATGTAGGAGTAGGATTGGAGGAAATAATGTCAAAAGTGAGACACACCTAAAAATAACAAAAGAAACACTGTAATAGGAAAGATAACAGAAAGAGTCAAGGAGGGGACTTAAAGCACAAAGAGAATCAACAGCTCCTGTAAAAGAGAGGAGTAAAGGAGGAAGAGGAGAGGCGTAAAAAGGAGGAGAAAGAGGGAGATGAAGAAACATAATATGACAAGGCATGAAGTGGGGGGTGATGTCACAGGAGGAGAGTTAAAGTCATCAATGAAAAAATGATGCGTGAAGAAGACCAAGGAAACAATTTGTGGTGAATAATAGAGCTCCAGGCTGAATGATGTGATTGGAAATAGAAATGGAGTTACAGGGTGAGAAGATTTATTGACTAATTTCAATAAGGATGGTACTCAAAGAAGGTTTTATTTTCTACCCAAAGGATGATTTAAAATTTTTTAAAATTCAAACCAGCTTTAAGCACAAAACACATAGCTATTTTTATTAGGAGCTCAGTTTCTCAAATAGATTTCAGTTTTACTTTCCACTCCTTTTACTACTTCTGATCTCTCCCTGCTTTTTGAAAATTAAGTTTTAGCAAAATGAGTGAGGATGCTGCTTATTCAGGTCAGGCAATTCAGTGATCCCACCTAGCCTCGGATCATATTTGAACTTCAGACATTTGCGTTCCCAGAATAAGCATTTCTGTAGATGAGTGTGCACAGTTAGGCAAAGTCCAGCAAAGTTTGGGACTAAAGAGAACAGTACCTAAATAGCTTACCTGCCCAGAGAATGTGGCTGGCCCAGAGGGAAGGAAAGTAGATAGACGGGACACATGCCTAAGACTAGATCCCATCCAACGCTGTAGTTGTATTTGCAATTCTGTCCATGTGATTGTGATACTCAGTTTTTCACAAGTGCAACTATCTTACATGTGATCTCAGATTGTTTTGCATGACTCATCATTATAAAAGTTTGTGAAATAGGATTTTGAAAATTACTGATTCGTGTATTTTGAGAATTTTAATTATTTAAGCAGAGGAAGAAAAGGATCATTGTCATTGAACTGCACAAGCTGAGAAAGTAGTGCAATGTTATTAAACTTTATAGCTTATAATATAAGTAAATTGCTTGTTCAGAGTGGGAAGATTTTTGCTTTCTATTATTCTGAATATTAAGTACTGGCTGCTGCCCAAGAAAAGATAATAAGCAAGATGGGACAGTGAATTTATCTGATATGTCAAATTCAGGTTTGCTTTGAAGGAGAGAGCTCTACTCTGTGTCTCACAACTCCCATAAATACAAGGAGCCATATATTTAAGCACTGAGCTGTTATTTTTCTCTCCTTGAGTATACAGCATGGCATCCTTCTGACATTTTGTCTAAATACTTAAATCAAAATGGTTGTCATTACGTATCTGCTGCTCCTTGAAGCACACGGGGAGGTGTGTTTTTCTCTTGTGTGGTAAAGCTGTGAAATAATCCTTTTTTAGTTTAAGTGTATTTAGCCATATGGTATAACAAATGAAGTTTTCAAAATGCCTTTCACTGAGTGAACATAAAACAAATGCTCAGTAAACAAACAGGTCAGGTGTATACATACCTGTGTACATACATGAGGAGTAGCTAAGGGAGTTGGGGTTCTTTAGCCTGGAGAAGACTCAGGAGAGACCTTATCTCTCTCTACAACTACTCTAAAGGGGGGTGTAGCCAGGTGGGGATCTGCCTTCCCTCCCCCACAACTAGGAACAGGACAAGAGGAAAAGGCCACAAGCTGTACCATGGACAGTTCAGGTTGGACATCAGGAAGAATTTCTTCACTGAATGGGGGGTTACACATTGGATCAGGCTGTCCAGGGGGGTGGTGGAATCACCATCCCTGGAAGTGTTACAGAAATGACTGGATGTGGCACTTAGTGCTATGGCTTAATTACAAAGTGGTGTTTGGTCAAAGGTTGGACTCAATGATCTTGGAGGTTTTTACTAACCTTGATGATTGTATGATTCTGTGTGTGTGTATATATATGCACTTATATATGTATATATCTGCAAATAGATCAGCTAAAACCATGGTAGGTACTTTTTTTTTCTGAAGACAGTCTACATGAAAGAGATTTTTGTCATACTCCTGGGAAAAATGAAGTAGCTATGTTTTAATGCATTCTTAAACCTATCTCAGTTCATTTTTTAAACTGATATTGTGATTTTCCCTTTGCTAATTCATTTTTATTGTCTCTTACAGTTATCCACATTTTCTTTCCTGATATGACTTCAGTTCATACTCACTCATACTATCTATGATCCTCATTGCTTCATATCCTTTAGATTACAGCTATGAAGAGAAGTACCAAGTGGTTTTTTTATTTTTTATTTCTTTGTCTCCTCCAATTTTTTTAAAATCAGTATTGGAGGTATAAAAAAAACATAGCAACATAGCAGTTGTTTCCTAATCTGTGTTTAGACTACTGACAAATAGTATATTATATATTGTATACTCTTCTAATTACATTATACCCAAAACAAAGACTGAAATATTCTTCAGTTTTCTAAAAATGTAGCAAATTCATAAGAAGAAGTAAGATAATTATTTTCCCCTAATTTATTTGACCTGCATCTTATAGCTATTATATCCTTCCTTATGTTCTTTTGTAGTCTTTCTTCTCCATGGATAGCTATTTTGAACAGAAACAGTCTCAGTCTCATGGAAACACTGCAGAATCTTGGAATTACCACTCTTCCTACCTCCATCTCCAAGGCAATGGCAAATCTCATTATTTTTAGCAAAAAGTAATAACTTGTGCCAGATTTATGATGTCATAATTCATTTCTTTCCACAATGAATTAAAGAGCAAGTTAGGGCTGCTCATAGATAAGTGATCTGGGGTTTGACAACTCTGAGCTCCTATGCTGGAAGTTAATCAATCTTGTTGCCTTCTCAGAAGAAGAAATGGAAGAAAGCCTGCTACTCTGGCACCTGGTCACTGGTTGTCTGAAGTACAAAAAATTTGGACTGATTTGTGTCTGGACGCGAGTAGTTAATCTTTTTCCACTGAAAAATTAAATTTCTTGTAAATTTTTAATTCAGCCCCTTGAACTAGACTATGGCAAAACGATCTTCTTTTGCAATACCAAAATGTGTAATGCCAAAATAAATGACCTATTTTACTGAAGCAGAAAAATACATGTATCCCCTTTTATTCTGAGGTCATGGCAAACCACAGGTGTATGCCTGTATTTGTTCCTGCATAAAATTCAGTTTTAATTCTCAATTACAGCTTTCACTACTTGTTAAAGCAGTAATTATTCAATTTATCTATCTGTTTATATTTCAAGACAGAAGGCTCTTATGGGGGAATGTAGATAATTATTGACAAAGGGAAGAATTTCCAAACAAAGAAAAACAATGTCCCAGGCTTTATCCTGTCAAAATCTGTTACGCTACAAAGATCTTCAGAAGTGTGTGATATTCCTGTTGACAGCACTGAGTGTTTATACACGGGCTGATTACTCTCCAGTGTCCTCTGCAGACAATAGCAACAACAATGAAGGAAGTGACTTTTCTCAGCATTTGTTTAAGCCTCAGTCAATGTTAAATTCTATCCTTTGAGTTCAATGAATCAAAACTCAGTGCTGATAATTATTGTGTTTGCAATCCCAGAGACTTTACAGCCCTTGAGACAGAGCAGTAGCATTCAACTAAAGAGGAATGAGACTCAGAGAGCTGCCTTGTTAATTGACCCAAATATCATGCAGCTAATGAAGTGTTTTCAAGGATTCTGTAAGCTCATGAGATGTCTGTGTGATATCGGATGCTCTTAAGAATGGGAGAATCTTTATCAATGCCAATGAAGGCAAATAGTCTAGGCAAAAAGACTGGCACACATTCTCATCATGGATATGAACATACCCTTGATTCTCATTTTCTCTGTGTCTTCATAACATTTTATACCTCTTCTTTGTAAACCTTTTAAACGCAGTGGAGAATGTGTGTGGCAGAAACCCTTCCCACAGCAGGATCAAATGAAACGCTTGTGAACTCTCTCCCTGTTCCTTATACCACAGCAGCACATACAAAGGTACAAGGTATCAATAACTGAAGGAGATTCTCTGCTTTGCTGATCTGCATTAGTGTCTTGGAGCGATCATTTGTGTTCAAAGAAGGGGAGGAGGTGGGATTGCAGACTTGCAAAGGGAAAATACAGAGACATCTGCTTTTGAAGAACAGCAAAGTGCACCTCACCAAGAGGAAGTTTAAACACGAGACAAGGCTTGAAAAAGTTGGTGTGTTCTGTGCTCTTTTCTGCACAATGTTTTTAAAAATGTCCAACAGTACAAAACCAACTGGACAACCCCTGGAGATAACCATTGACTGATATTATTTCTGTCCTTTTTTTGCCAGGCACACTGTACAAGCCCATTTGTTCATATTGAGAATATAACCATCAGTTACAGAGAGAATGGAAATGGTTGTAAAGAGGATTACTTTTTAGCCTCTGGTTAAGGATATATGATCCAATAGCAAGAAGTAGTTTCAGTTATTGAAATATACGCTCTCTCCTCTTAAAAGAAAATCTTCCCTTTCGTAACTGTACTCAACAGTTAGCACGTGTAAATACTGCATACAACAAAACAGACAAGAAAGCAGTTTTGGTATAACCAAGAGAAACCATCACACTGGTAGAATATTCCTAAGCCTGTAATATCTGCCTAGTTTGTCTCCCATGAATATAAATTGCAAAAATCTTACTGCTTTTTCTTGGGGATAAAGTTTATCCATCACTAAACAGTATTGAAAATCCCATCTTTGGTGCCGTGAAATCTCATTATATTAGCAAAGGGCAGAAGTAATTGGTCATAGTATAAAGCAAAGCTAAAATGGAGCTGTAAGAAAATACGTAATTTCAAAAATGGTCAAAACACTGTTTAGAAGAAAACATGGAACTACGCCGTGAGCTGAGGGTGCAAGTTTCTGGTTTCTAAGTGTATCAAAGGATTATGCCTAAAAAATGAATTACAATTTAAAAGACAAAAGAAAGAAAAAAACCCGAAACAGAAATCCACCAAAGTACAACCTGTAAGTAATTAAAAGTTTGGTCTATAGATTGATTTTTAAAACAATGTTAATTTCAACTTTGTATCTCTGTGCTTGTGACAAGCATTCATCTGGAATAATTAAACTCTTAGAAATGCAATTAAAATCAATGTCTTTCTTTACAGAAACCCATAACATACATTACTTTTTGTTTCTCTTAAAAACACAGTACTTTCTGAGAAGCCTCAAACCAGCACTTGCAGGCAATGAATTATGTTTGAAATGTTTTGATAACGATAGCTTCCCTCCTACAAGGGAAGATATTTGATCATTGGTGCAATTTTTATCTTTTTTCGTATTTCAGTTTATTTAACTTTTTTTTTTTTTTTTAATTTTACAGCATATTTACAGTTACTTTTTGTGTATTGCACTCAAATTCACAATCTGCCCGGCTGACTTCTCAGTGAAAATTGTTATTCAATGTAAATAATGGTGTCTCACTTATTCCAATAGAATAAGGTTTTCCTGTGTAGATGTTTTTTAATTGAATGTGGTCTAAATTGTCCAGGCAGAACAGCCACTTTTAGGTACTACCTGTTGGCACAGAAAGCAGTCATTATTTGAACTTGCAATAAAATGCCATTTTTAAATTTTACAGCCACATGTGCATTCATGGATTAATAATTTTGCATCAGTCCCCTATAGGAAGAAAATTCAATGAAAAATACAAGACTGCATAGATTAAAGACAAATAGTGCTTGGTAAAGTGAGAATCATGTCTCGCCTCCACCCCATACCATGTGGCAACCTCTAGTCCACATGTCAAAGACTAATCTAGGTGGGCACAAATTGTTCTGTTGCACAGCAGAACGCTTACATTGCTTAACTTTGGCATTTCAGTCAGGCAAACTGTCACCTCATCAAAGTCTCTTACAAAATGTCAGCACAACAGTCTGCTTGAATGTTAGTCTTCCAGTCATTTGGGGATCAAATGTGTCCTCCTTTATGCCACTTTGTGTATTGTTCCTTCACACTTCATTTTCCTATCCTGTTAGCACTTGTGAGGGACTCTTGACATTTTTGGTTTGCCATGTGGTCTGAAAAGTAATTTTTTCTCATTTCCTGGGGCATGCTGAGATTTTCCTGCAAATTTTTTTCTTTAATCCTAGAAGTACATTTGTTGCAAGAGCAGCTAAGATCTGGAGGTCCCTTAGCCCTTGGCTTTGGAGGTCAATACTGTATGTATCAAAGGGAGGAGGAAAAAATCCTTCTGGACAAATACAGACTCACTTTCTGCAGGAGGAGTTTCTTCCTATCATATCCAATGCGTACACTGAAACAGGAAATCTATATCCCCACTTTTTTTGTTTTATTTTTTATTTTCTGAAAGCTATCTATTGTCATCTGTGTAACAAGTCAATGGTTATTTTTGTACTGTATCCAGGCTTTGAGTAATTTTAGTCCCTTGTCATCCTTTCATGTTTGATATCTTATTTTGTTCTTTCAGTGATCTCATTATAGAGCTTAAAAAATTGTGCACCTGTGTATTTTAAATGTTTTACTTCACTGGTTCTTGCAGAAGAATGGAATATCTAAGATAGCATTAAATTGGTATTTGCAATAGGTTCAGGTTGTTTTATTTATTGAAATTCAATAGAAAGTGATATCTATTAGAAGAATCCAAACATAACTGTCATAACAAACAATCAATATACCAGTAGGAATTTTGCCCTGGCAAGGCATTTACTGTTTACCCAGGCATAATTTAGTCTTAAAAAACAGATCTTTATCTAATGAAACAGCAGCATTTTATTGTCTCCTAAAAAGTGGGTACAATTTCTTTCCTTCTCTTTCTCCCAATATTATCTGGTTTTTTTTAGGGAGAAATTTGTTAAGGTTTATTGCAGAGCTGTTTGTTAAGTGTGGTATGTTTTAGCTTTTCTTTCTAAGCAGGAGCTATTTCAATCACTGAGAATTGAAAACTTAAGAAGACTTTTAACCATTTACACGCACAAAATGATTTTAGTTAAACAAACTGAACAAGTTGAACAATCGAAAATAAAGAAATAATTTTTTCTTATATTTAGAGGACATCAGATACTTTCTGAGACAAAGCCAGGAAAAAGGAGCCAAGACCCAGACTGGGTGATTTTTGCCTGAGAAAAAGACGTCCTGAAAAGTAGCATCTAAGTAGTGGGAAGAATATCTCTTAGTGATTGCAGATAGTTCAGAGACATTTCTTCAGAGAACGAGTCAAAGAGAATCTTCTTTTGGAAAAGGACGGATAGATTTTGCTGGATTGGAAACTGGATTATGCAACAAAACAAGCAAAGCAGAAACTGAAGCTAATATCACTACATAAAAGGAAGAGGCAAATGCAGCAGCTCAGAAAGACCATATTGAAACGGCAGAAAACAGAAGGAAGAAAAGCAAACCTTCTCCCTTTGCCTTCAAGGAAAGAAACTGAAAATTGAGTTGAAATGATAGAATCACAAACAGAGCAAGTAAGGTAAAGAAAAAAAAAAAAAAAGGAAAAAAATAGATAGGAAGCAAGAGGACTACCAAAGAAAAGGCAAAACAGCAGAGACATTATAAACTGACTGCCACATCTTTGGACAATGATAGCTGGGATCAATTTTACATCTGAATATCTCCCTGTGTGTGATGTTTCATTGTTTTTGTTCAAGATGCCAAGAAATGATACAGCATGAGAAACTTGTCTTTGTTCAGTTCCTAACAGCTCTCTCGTTACTCAGAATGCTTCTGGGAATTGACAGCCATTTCTGAGAGCAAATCAGCCTTTCTGCTTCTGTTTGCAGCAGGGGAAATGCACTTGTGTTCTGGGCTATTACACAAGCTCATGAACTTGTGGTGGGTGGCTGCTGTGTTTGTGCATGAATGTTTCACACCAGCTTCCTAGGTAATACCTTAATTTTACAGATTTTCAAAAAAGGAAATCAATGATTTCTAATGGAAAGTCTTTTCTGCCAATCTACTCAACTAAATTAAGGCACCCATTTAATTTGAAATTGGTTTCAGAGAGTATTACTTTTTTTGCCACCATGCCTATTTAAGTTTGCCATGGGCAAGAATCTTAACACTTGTGTTCTCGGCAAAATCTATGCAAAACTGTTAGAGTACTCTTAGAGTCTTTAATGCTTTCCTACTTAAATATCAGATTTAGTAGGGTGGGGGAATGGGGCCTGGAAGGAGAGGAAGATCTGCACTCATACCTACAGGCTCATACATAACCCTACTCATATCTCCCCCACAGAAATGTACTTGTCCTTTGCCTCACCGCTCTATAAAACTTCAGGTTTTCTTGTAATAAAGATATCTTCTTGCTACTGTCATGGAAAATTCAAAATGTATTTACATCAGTAATTCACTTCACTTCACTGGTACCCCTGTTATCCATGTCATAACACAGCTTGCCATGTACCAACTCAGCTTGCATAATTCTTCATTGCTGCCCCACTGCTGCTTTTTTGAAGGCAAAAGGCTTTTCCAAGAGGCAGCATGACTGAGAAGGAGCTTGTAAAGACTGAGGTCCTCCTCAAAACCTGTGTGTTGCTCAGAGCTCTGCTTGGTTATTGTAGAGTGTGGAAAGAATTTAAATTCAAGTCAGCTAGAAAGTTATGTGTTTTAATTGTTTATTTCATATATTTGATGTTCTTTTTTGGTACAGAAGGGTTCTTGAAGAGTATCTGGGATTAATTGTCAACTTGCTTCTCTTTTAAACTTCTGGGAAGTTACACCTGAGATGCTAAATTGCCTTCCTGCTCTTATGCTGTCTTCACTAATCTTCTTGCTTATGCTGAGGTTACACTGTTTAATTAGCAATTATTTTTGTTTCCTTGACTGAACTGTTGCTATACCCTTAACAGCTTTTGGCTCGCTACATAAATTGCAGCATTTTCTTCTTTTCATAGCAGGAATTCTGGGTTTTCAACTGAATAAGTGCGTGCATGAGCAAAGGTGTGGACTCAGAAAATACAGCATAAAACTGTTCTCATGCTGCTAATGAGGTACAGGGGTAAAAGAGGCTGTATCTGGCTGAATAAGATCTCACTCCAGGGAAGTGTACAACAGGTTGTTAAGCTGGCAGTCATGGATGCAGACCCACAATGCCTCTCCCTCCCTCTCTTCCTCATGCTTTGGTAAGCCCCCTCTCCATCTAGCTAAACTCTCCAGCTTAGAACTGAAGGGGTCTTCAGATCTGGCACCAGGACCTTGCCAGCTCATGGGGCTCCCCTTCTTGACACTTAAATCATCCACAGCTGCTTCCCAGGGACCGTCTGGGAAGGTGGGTTTCTGAGAAGTCATGGTCTGATGGTTAAAATGTGGCAAGGTATAGCTTTGGAGGTAGGATATGTGGATAGTTTGGGTGTAGCAAATGGCGCTTTATCCTGCAGATACAGACATAGAAAAATGATATGAACTTTCCTTCTGAGGCCCAGAGAGCCCCAGCTCCTGTGTGAAAGCCTCCATCAGTGATTGCTCCGTGGGCTGTAGTATCTCTGAGATTTGTGCAAGTAGTGGAAGCAGGAAGAGTTGATGCAGCCCAAGGGAAGTAGGCAGCATCCTCTGAGGGGCTGACTTGGCCCTAACAGCAGCCGGGAGCAGAGCTGCTGATGCTGTCTTTGAGCCACCTCTTGGAGCTGATGTTGGATGGAGGTGAACGAAGCTGTTTTTGTGTTAACTTGAGCTTCCATGAGGGTTGAGGAAGATGAGTAAGGAGGTTAATATTTCCCCAGCTCCACTCATCCATGGGTAAATTTCTCACTTTTTCTTTTTCTTTTTCTTTTTTTTTTTTTTTTTGCACAGTGTCTATTATTCTATTTGAAGAAATGTGCCTGGCCCTCTGCTCTACACTCACCCTCACTTTTGCTGCTGAGCTGGCTTTTACCCAGATCTCAACAATTCTAATTAAATTAAGACACTCTACAATAGTCTAGCAAGCACTACTACTGGAAACAAAGGGAAGCAGAAAAACAAACAGGTTTGACAGCAGAGACTTATATAAATAAATATTGATTTTAAAAAGGGTAAAAAGCACACCCGATATAGAACAGGCTGAGTATTACAAGAACCCATTGGAAGTTGCTCACTTAAAAGCAGTTAATCACTGTCACTTACAATGCTATAGAAAGAGGAATGAGTTGACAATTAGAAAAAACAAAGATGGAGCTGTGCTTACCTGGCCTTTCCTGCTCATTCTAATCTGAACTCTGGCAAGTACGTGCAGTGTAGCTTGTGATGGTTTTCCATGTGGAGTCAATGGAGCATCTATTCGATACAGCCTCAGGGGTAATGTTGGCAACATGTTGGTAACACAGTGTTCTTACTGTCCACGGAGAATTAAAAGCAGCTGATTCAGGCAATGTAGAAACATAAACATAGGAAAGAGGTAAATTTAAAGGCTTTGACAGATAGGTCACATTATTTGAGCAGACTTTAAACTCTCATTGGAGAAAAATAAACACTTTAAGACATGTTTATTCTCTTAATATTGATGTGCAAAACAGATTGTACAAGTTGTATTGTAGACAGGCCTGTTTTGTTATGCTAATTATAGGAGCACGCTAAGGCAAAGGTAGCTATTTACATTGCAGGTATTAAATTAGGTGAATATGATGCTACAGCTATCATCTTCAAGGAAAAGAAATTATGGCCATTAGAGGATGCCACCTGGTTGGCCAGGGTAAAGGTTTTTGGAGATCAGCTTGATTCGTCATCTTTTTATAGCAGAGTACTCAGGAAGATGATGCCGGTGATTTTTGTATTTTTCTTTTTATACAATTTTTACATATATTTATACCCTTTCCCTTCCCTGTTACCCTCTATACACATTCCTTGTACCCTGCACAAATACTCCTTGTACTTTAGCCCTACATGTTTACAACCCTTGTAGTCTGATATTTAGCTTAGTTTGGGGTTCTGCAAAGCAAGGAAGACTGAACATTCATATTATCTCAGAACTAGAGGCTCCAACCTGTTCTCTCTTGGAACATGTTTCTGTAAACTAGGCTGTAGTCTCATTTGGGGGGTTCATTAGAATAGGGGGCAATTATTCATTTATTACGTTTCTTATTGGGGGATTTTAGGTAGATATGCTAATTTTGTGAAGTCCATAAAAATCCTGTACGCATTGTGTGGGGGTCCCCGGCTCGTCGTTCGCTCCATGGTGTGTTTTCCACCTTTGATGAGTCTGGGCACCTAGGATCCTACTAAACCGAGGTAAATTCCCTTTTCCCTGTACTGCTGTGCCTGCTTCATATTTTTGCCAGCCTGTTTAAGGCATCAAAGAAAACATGAAGAAGGCAGAGGGAAGAAGACTTAGTCTGTGAGGAGTAGTTGAGGGCTGTCTAATTTGGAGTAAAAGAGGCTGAGGAGAGACTTCATTCCTCCCTACAGTTTTGTAAAGAGGTGAAGGGGAGGGATGTGCTGATCTCCCTGGGAACTAGTGATATTCCAGTCTCATTCTCTGGAACTTTTGCCCGACGGACAAGTGTGAGGTGAGAAGGAAAAGGACTCGGCTGACATTGTTAAAGCTATGATTTTCATGAAGTACATACTCTCTCAGCCAGGAGAATAGAGTTTGATGCCAAGGGCAGCCTACATGCCAAGAAAATACTCAGCTGACTGTCTCCTTTGCCTTTGTCTCCACCCTCACAGGCTGGCTTTGCTCCTGGCTGTGCCCTTGCCTGGTTTCCCGTCAGCTAAAGGAGGGCTGCTTGTACAGCAAAGGTGTTGTGTTGGGTGAGAAGCTGACCTTAATAAGGCACTCCCTTTAGGATAGGCTTTATTCAGGGTATTCGTGGGACAGACAGCTCTGCTGAAATGCTGTCATGATGAAAACACATGGGGTAAAGAGCTGCTGATCTTGAGTTCACTTCTGCCTAGCCCAGAGAATGTAAATACAGCCATAAGCAGGAGAAGGCAGTTTGTGGAGCCTCGTGATCTTCAAGCTGCTTAACTTATTTTCAACACTCATAACAAGAGGAATAATGTCAAAGACTGAGTCACAGACCGATGGCAATTTTATTTTTTTAAAATACTCTGCTCCATTTCCATAGTTGTATCAGTCCATTTAGAATAGTTCCCGTTTTTGCTTTAACAGCAAATCAAACTAGTCACTGACTGAAATAATAGTATTCTAAAAGTTGACTGCAGAAACTTCATGAATGAGCATAGAAAGAAACAGATTATTAAATTTATTTCATCTGAGCATGTTTACATCTCTGAGAATGGCTTCCCTGGCAAAATTAGTCCATTTTCTTTATAACTTGTTTAAAATATAGTTCAAATAAAAATTAAATATTCTGAAAAGCATTTTGAAAAAAAAGAAAGAAAATCATCATACCGAGAATGGTCCAGAAGCCCAAAGGCTCTTCCTCTGAGCTGGGAAATGAGCAGCTGCCTATGGAAGAGGCAACTGAATTGGAATGGGAAGTAACTCACCTACAACTCAATGACACGTCTTGCCCAGTCTCACACTATAAATATCCATGAGTGCTGGGCTGCATGCCCCCGAGCAGTCACTGCTCTACTCCTGTCAAAATGTTATGAGTCATTCTGAATTGTGTTGTAGAAAAAGTTATTTATACAAATCTGATCTCTTAGGTTGACGAATCTGGTACTTTTCACACACATAAAGTGATTTCCTTCCTCATTCAGTCTAAACTTCATTTTACTCTACTTTGCCTGAATTCATTGCAGGGGTGGGGTTGAGGTTAGTGTAAAACATATTCCCGGGAGAAAATGTTTTATGAAAATGCTACAGAGGTCTAGTACTGCCCATCATGGCTTACTCCAGGTCTACTTCTTGTCTAGTTTATACCCATGACACAGATGAAAACATCTCAGAAATTATATCCACATTGGATTTAGATGCTGTGCTCCATTTGAGTCTCATGGTTGATGTTTGGAGCTACACTACAGTAGCCCTTGGTACCTGTGAGAGAAACAGCCTTTGTGCTGCTCTTAGGATCTTTTCCTCTATGCTCCTGTGCTCTTTTACTGCATTTTCTTAGTACAGCAGGGAACATGAGAGGCTTTGTAGTCCCCCAGAGCCTGGAGTGTTTCACTCAATGAGCAAATATACCAGTCACAAATATGTAAGATATTAAAATTTCTATTCTTTTACTACTTGTAACATAAAAGAACCATGTTAAATGCAGTGATATTTACACTTTCCTTCAATTGCTTGTAAGATTGCCTAAGCAGTAAAAATGGAGTTGTAAACACATTTATTCATACATTAACAGTTATACCCTTGAGAATATTTCAAGCAAAACTGCATTCAAATAGGCTGTTTATTTGTTTTAAGGACTTTTTAAAAAATCAACAATTAAATAGTCCATCTGTTCCCCAAACACTTCTAGTTAAACATTTGACTATACCATTCTGAGATGGCAATTTTGCTAAATTAAACATTCTGTGTTGCTTGTATATAAATCCTTGACTGCTACAGGGAAGCAGCAGAGTAGACAAAAGCTTGAATTTGCCAAATTAAAATATGGTGTATATCAGCGGAATTACACCCACTTATGGTACATTAGGTTACTCTGTTTCTCTTTCTTCTCAGAAAACTAGAAGTTAAAAATATTCCTTTCTGAAAGCTGGGTTAATCTCACAATTAGAGAACACAACAAATAGCTGTAAAACCACTGGGAAAGTACTTTCAGCATGTGTTTGTGGAAATAGCTTTTCAAAGTGTGTTTATATGGCCTAGATTTCTTTTTCCTGCATTTCAATGTTGGGCTAGAAACTGCTGATATTCTTGTTAAAATGAGCCTCCACTCTAAAACAAATGCAAAGTCTTGCTAATGTTAAAAATGTGTACAGACAAAAAGTGGGTGATTAAGGATAATTTATATTTTTCATTAAATGAATGTACATTATTCTCAGAACAAAGTGCTTTATTATTAATGGAAATTCATGATTGCTATTAATTACACATTTTTAAGTGCTTTCATTTTAACCTGTCATCAGTTTCCCAGAGCAAAAATGTGTTCCAACTTTGAATATTCTAAACTTTACTTAGCACTTAAATTGTATTAAGATTTTCCTTCAGACAATATGTTTTTTGGTGAGCATTTCTTCCATTTAACAGTAACTCTTCCTTCAGTCTTTATCTTGCTTCCTCAAACTACTACTTTAAAAATATTTTTATTTTTCTAGAGTAGAAATATCTTGAGGATACAGAATCAAGTTTTAAACTGTTATTTTATTACCCCCATTATTATTGGGTGTTAATTAGTGCAATCAGGAATTGGAGATGTCAATACGCTCCTATTTTTTCTTTGCATGCAAGTTAGTTAATCAATGAATGAAATTTTCCTTCAGGATTTTTTTTCCCTTTTCCATGGGCTGGCAACACTTCAAGAAATAATTCCTTGAATTGATTGTATTTTCATTCATCAGCATATATCTCCAAAAATCAACCTGTATATGCAAAACTGACATGGAGGCTGAACCACTTTGTAATCACAGATGGCAGGACAGATGCTTCACATGAATTACAGTTATAAAGAAACATCAGCACTTAGAACAATGAGTCCTCAACGTCTTCAATGTGTCCCGAAGATGCCAAATAAAATTGCAGGAGATGAGGCAAATTCTGCTTTATTATTATTTCAGAGGTGTTCCACAACTGTGACTAGGAATACTGTTTGACCCAATCTGTCTTTGAATTCCAGTAGAGAAATTAAAACAACCCAGGAGCCTCCTCAAAAAACAAGCAAACCAAACAGGAATATTTACATAGGAATATTTACATGGCTTGATGGTCAAATAATATAGTAACAAAAAGTAAAAAGGCTCAAAATTTAAAGGCATGGCATCAATGTGTTTGTCTCATACTTTGCTTCTGCTTCCATGGAAATGTTCAAATCTTAAAATACATATTGCCAAAATTCCCTTATTTAATTTTACTGATTTCTTACATTTTTACCTTTCCTTTTTAAAAATACTCTTTTTTCCTGGCATGTTGTCTGTGATTGCCATTTAATGCATTTTCTCTTTTTACCTGATTAGGACCTCAGGTTGCTTAACTCTTTCTAGGCTGGAATTCTCTTTGCAAACAAATAGATGAATATTCCTTCCTTCCTTCCTTCCTTCCTGCCTTCCTGCCTTCCTTCCTGCCTTCCTTCCTGCCTTCCCGCCTTCCTCCCCTCCTTCCTCACTCCCTCCACTCTAATCTTATAAAGTATTTGAACTTCATTCAAAATTCACTCAAAATTAACACTTTTTACTTTCCTCCCGGTTTAACAATGATACTGTTAATTCTGGATACCTTGCTTTTTTAGCTTTTGATAGTCAGGCATCAGAGTAGGACCACTGGGAAGCGGATGTATGTTAGTGCTCGAAGGGTAACTGCGTGAAAACCAAGTAGAAACAAACCTACTTAGTGCAAAGGAAAGGAGAGACTGGTCTAGGGACTGGGGCTGGCATGTGACTGGAAAGGGCTTGTATAAAAGAAGATATAAAGGGAAACAAAAGGAAAAAACCAGAGGAGTAGCCAGTGGATTCTGAGCAGGAGAATAGAAAGATCTGAAAGCTGAGAGGCTCTGACAGGAAAAATTTGAAGTGATGTGCAGTGAGGTAATTTGAAGTGTAGACAAGATAATTTAGATTTAGCTGGAAGTCTAGGAAGGAAAACATGCAATTTTAGCAAGGATATAAAGAAAAGAAAGGTGATTTAATGGCAGGTTGCAGGCTAGGAAAGGACAGAAATGAGGCCTTGGGAAATCAGAAGACATTGTAAATTAAATTAAGTCTATGGAACACAGAAGCTGTAGGAGGAAATATGTCTCATGCACTGTGATGACTTCACCTGTTGTAACAGCACTGGATTTAAGGATGAGTCACCAGGGATGAATATTACCTTATTCAAAGAGGATAAAATTTTAATACTGATCTCAGATGGACAAACAAAATGATCCTTGTGGATCCCTTCTAGCTCAGAATATTCTGTGATTCTGTGAAAACAAGTTTAAAAAATCAGCTGCAAGCACTTCATGCATATTAAATTTAAGGATATGTTGCTATTGTTTCTTTGGAGAATTGAGCAAAGGAAAACAGGAGGTAAATATGATTTGGGGGGCTTTCTTTTCTCATTTTTGTCTGTGTGGAATATGATTACTTTAGAATGCTGCTCTACTCTTTTTACTCTTTTTTTGGCTTCTTGTGTAGCAATAGCAAAATTAATTGTACTGTTTGCGAAATAGAAAAAGCCAACTAGCTTTGAAAATTCATTCTCCTTCTTCTTTTACTTTACTACAATGAAGATAACAAAGTTGAGCCCAAACAAAAATCTAATTTTTGTTTTGTGAGCCCAAGCTCACAGCAAAATACCTAACAACAGAAAAACTCCACAGGTAAAAATGAGGATACAATCTGATTCTTGAATGACCTACATTTATTGACCCAGGATATTTTATTGTTAAATATGTTTTAATTACTATTGTCTAAGAGTTTTATGAAACAGATAGAAAGTACAAGGTTCCTGGCCTGAGAACCTGTGGGTCTGATTCAGATGTGAAGCAGAGAGTGAAAAAAGAAGAAAGGGGATGTGAGAGGAGCTAAGCAACAGAGTGGGCAGGTTATTTGGCTGCCATGCTTTAACTGACAAGGTGGTGTTAGGTCATAGGTTGGATTTGATGATCTCAAAGGTAATTTCCAACCTAGTTAATTCTGTGATTCTGTGATTGTACCTCTAAGGTCAGCTAGCTTAAATTACATGCAAGAACAAAGAGTTCACATCTGTCCTAGACTCAGAACAGAACCAAAGAGGGTTAAACGGTCCATTATATTTTTTTTGCTTTCTATTGTTTTAAAAATGTGCTGAGAGTATAAAAACCTTCCAGAAAGTGCTAACTTGACTACTATGTGTTAAAACCAATGTGCTAGTGTTTTACTGTCCAGCCCCATTCAATAATGAATTGGGCAAAATTACTTATCAGTTACATAAATTAATCTCTTGACATGGAGTAGGCGCTACCCCTAGCCCACCCAGCAATTTGCCTTCCTTTTTGCCTTGGAGCCTCTAGGCCCTTGGCTTTTTGCACCATGTTTGGATGTAATTCCTGCTATTTTCAAACAATGCACGACACAAGTTTCCAAGTACTAAAATGCTGCCCTCACCCTGATGCCAACAGACCTCTTTTATAATGACAGGTTTGCTGTCCTGGAGTGTCAAAGAGGTGTTCTCTCTGGAGGACAGATTATTGGCTGTGCTAAGTTCTAAATGTAGGCCCCAATGTTAAGAGAGTTGCAATTATGCCAGTTCTGATTTTGAGATAAGAAAGAGGGGAACAGTGTCAAAATTAGAATGTAATTGCGGGTTTCAAGGTAAGGATTTCCTTGGGCATTTAACAGTCATAGAGGAAGATGTTAATTCTTGGTCACTATAAAGAACACAAGATTTCCATATGAATAGATAAAAGGAATTAAGAACTTCTTATGTTTCCTTGTTTCAGCTGAGAAAGTTAAAAGAAATGGTACTGGAAAAGTGCAAAAAAGAAAAAAATGAAATTAGCGTTTTGGAAAGATATTAAAAAAATATTCTGCCAAAGTGAGATTGCCAAAGCTGCATCCAGAGAAGCTTTATATTAATTATCTGTGTTCATAAAGTAAGAATGATTACATCAATAAAGGGTGATTCATAGTTAAGTGGTGCCTTTCAACCATACGACATCTATTGAGAACAAACAGTGTGCTCCAGATGGAAGCCAAATAATGCACTAACAACATAATTACAATGATTGCAGCTGTGACAAAGGGTATGAGTGGCTTTCAACCACAGCATACAACAGCTTACAAGAAATGCATTTTTGTTAGGTAAGTATGTTGCAGTTTTGGTTATGAAAGCAGCTAGAATGGAGTTGGCCATGTTGGCTTATGCTAGACACTACAGATATTGATAAAAATGGAAGAAATTATTAAGACTGCAAGAAAAAATTAATCTAAAACCAAGATAGCATTCTGCTATTATTTTTATCATATTGCTGTGCTGCCTGTGAGTGTTCATGTGCATACATATGCTATAAAGAAGGATAGTTCCTGCTCTCGAATTTTCACCCTTGAGAAAGTACATTCAGGGACGGGATTCTTTTCATGGGACTTCTGACTCTTGGCTCCCTGTACAGGTACCTGAAATAAGCAGTTCTTTCAGAGTGTGATTCATTTTGCCATATATTAAACTTTGATTTTTGAGTGGGATTATTTTTGAAGTTGCTGATCTGCTCCTCTGAGTAAAGGGAAATAGGATGATGTACTCACATATGCACATACACATTGTGAAAGTCTTTATAAGACCAGTTGTATTACACTTCTGAGTGCATACAGAAGGACCAATGAAACAGTGCTGACACAAATAAGGCCATGAATCAAAGTTAAGAATAAGTATAATACCCCAACATAAGTTGTCCTTTGTGTGTAGCAAAGCAAAAGTGAGCCTTGAGAAAGGCAAGACGAGTAATTAGTTAAAGACTGCTCATTCCAGAAACAAGGCAACACAGAGAAAGAAGCGGAAAATAGTGAAGATTTAAAGGTTTAACAACACTGTATATTTGCAGGTATGTTGTGAATGGAACTCTGCCTACTAAAAGGTGACAATCTGCGAAGGGATTCCAAGCAGAGGAAAATGTGGTGCTGTGCGGGTTTGCAGAAAAGCTGCTGGTGAGTAAATACAAGTGAAAGGTTTATCCTAAAACTCAGCACCCAGAAGTTCTACCACACAGATCTTTGCAGTTTGACATGACCCATTGATAAGTCCTACGTCTTCAAAATCCACCATAGACACAAATCTTCACTGCTGTCTCTGAAATCTCTGTTTCTGAGGAGACAGTTTGCCCAGATCTGATCTCGTCATACAAGATACACTATATGTATATACTGCAATATCACTGAGCAGGCAGAATGATAAAAAGGACAGCATTTATTAAGTAGAACTTTAGGTCAGATGCTTCATTTTTTAAAAACCTGGGAAAAGTTTGCATTAAAAAAAAATAATATATTTGTAACATTATGCTATACTTTATTAAAAATCTGAGACTTTAGATTCAAAGAATAACCCCCCTTCCCTGTTTCCTCCCAGTAGCTAACCCCCACCAAGCCCTGTACCCAGTTAAAGAGAGGTGGGAATATCCTTTCCCCATAGGCTCTACCTTCCTTTTGATCCCCCTAAATTATTTTTATGCCTTCTAGTTTCAAGATAAATCCTTCTTCCTTTCCTTCTCCATCCTTAATTCTCACATCTGAGCTCAGTGAAACAGAGCACTGATAGCTTATCTAGCAGTAGAGGCAAAAATTAACATTGCTATTAAAAGCACTTTCTGCCTTATTACAGTTGGAAGCCTTTTTCAATCTGCAAATTACATATCGTAACAAGTATTAGCTATACATATGTTCTATTAAATTAATAATCTTCATTGTGGCCTTAGCTTTTGGCAGGGACTACTCATCACAACCCATTATTATTTTCTGACACCGGCTTGAGGAATGTTTTGTCAAAACCACCTTCTACCTCTTTTATCCCATTCTTTTACTCTCAGAGGTAACTATCAGTAAAATAAGTGGATAGAAAAATCTAAACAGAATTCTAGGTACTGTTTGGAAAAGAACAGAATAAATGGGAAAGCACCATTACCAGGCTGCACACATCCAGGATGTCCCTGCTGCTTAAGCATGATTTTCAGTTCTGTTCCTCATACCTCAAAGGGAAAGAGTATAAGTACTAAAAGTATAGAGAGGCCACAAAAGTCACAACAAACATAGAAAAACTTCTGTACCAAAGCTGATTAGATAAAGAGTTTTGAAACTGGGGAAAATTCATCCAAATACCAATAAAATGGAAATTTATCTAAAGATGGAGATATAATTTATGCAGTAATTACCACAGTGAAAGAAAAAGAGAACACTGACTGAAATTATTGGGCAACATGTTCAAAACAAACTGACAATATAACTAGTGAAAGATTAAACTGTGGTCAGTTTTCCTACAATGTTGTGATGTCCTAGGTTAAACATATATAAAAAGTTTCAGCAAATTTGAGAGAACAGACTTGCTCAGGCTTTTTAAGTACCATGGCCCCAATGGTGTCCAGCACAAGAATTCCCTGGACAGTTGTTCTCCAGTAAATTGTAGGATTTTCATTGGAAAGGCGGGGGTGGAATAACTTTTTTTGTATGCTTGTCTACCAGCCTCCAGTTCAACAGGACTAAAGCAATTGGCTCACTTCACCTTCACCAGAAGTTTCAAGTGAGGCCTTGAATACTCAAGTCCACTTAGCTCAGACAAGTTGATTCAAGGTTGCAGGTGACTCCATTTTAACCATTCTATTGTTTTGTAGTAAGAATGTATGTTATACTACCTTGAATTAAAAGCTAAAGGAAGTCCACTGAGTGATTTCACCAGTTTATAAAATCTTTAAAACTCATTGTATTAAGTAGACAAGTGCTACAAAAACGTGACCTCATCAATACCATTGTATTTTTTACAAGATCACCTTTATGTTAAGTGCACTAATGAGCTAGAAAGGACATGATTAGAAAAAACAGTACAGGCAGATTATATTGGAGAACTGTAAGAATAAAAAAAAATCTTCTTCTTCCAGTATAATGTTTGCTGGTGGTCTAAAGCAAAGTGAAACATAGAAAAAAGCTTTTCAAGAAAGTTTTTGTGTTCCTTAGGAACTTTATTTTTGCTATAATTTAAGTCTATGATCCAGAACTAAAAGTAACCTTTACACTTCGTTAGAAAACCAAATATGACTATGCCACTAATGCTTTGAGATAACACTGATGATGAAAGATTTTCTATGCTGTACTTTAATGGTACCTGGCTACTTCAGATTTTAGAGTTGGAGAATACACATGGCTAAACTGAATTTTATAAATAGTTTACTTACCTCTGGAGTTGCCAAGTTGATGCTTTAGGGCTTATAGAGTTTTCATGTTTTTACCTGTATTTATAAGCAACATCTTGGGCAAAAGCTTATAAATGTGATTTGTCCATAATCTCTGCATGAATTAGATCAGGTGCCTGTGCACCAGAAGAGAATTTAAACATCACTACCAATGGCAGTCATAATCTGCCAAAGTGCAGAGATTTAACAGAAAACTAAATATGAAAACTCTGTCAGTCACTGGGTATGCATCTACTGCTAATTTGGTGCTTTGGCTCTCAGAGCAGTCAAACCTGACCTCAAAGCTCAGATCATCTACAAGATGAAATACTCATCTTGTTAAATTTAGTGGCAAAATTGTTCTTGTCAGGAAAGCCAGCTTTTCAGAACAGTTTTCCATAGAAAGATGAATCTTTCTGAGGTTTTAGTAGTCTTGGTACCGCATGATTTTGTTACATATAGAGTCAATATATTTAATATTTATTTCAGCAGTACTTTGTACATTCCTTTTTACTTATTTTGACTTGTGCTTTATCTTTTTTTTGAAACACCTGTTGGGAAATAAATCACACTCCCATTTGATACTGGTAAATGCAGGAACTGTTTCCACATTTTCCTTGATGAATCTTGGCACTCCTCCTTGTCCCACTGTTCTTTAGCTAAAACCGACTTGTGTAACAACAATAAGTTAAATTTCTTGGTGATTCTGCTGGTCCATTTTAATACTTGTAATTCATAAATTCGTAAAACTGATAGCATTTAAGTGGTACCGTACAAAACCACTGTTACTGAGGTAGAGTATATGTTTAATGTATTTTATTAATATCAAATAGGGTTTTTTTCAGTACTTATTCCCTTCCCTTAGCACCTCTTCTTGTCCTTATGGAGTGAAACTCAGTATGGTGGATTCTAAAGCATACCTCAGATGTTTTATCTGAATTTTCATTTGAAGTAGCATAATTTTACAAAGCAGTAGAATTTATGCTGGATCCTCATTATATAAGTTGTTCTGTTTGGATCTATCAGCTGTGTCAAAATTTGATATATCAAATGCCAGTGACTATGGCCAATAATAGCCTGTTTTAAAGGAGGGATAATATTTTTTGTATCACTGCTATACAACAACAAAAAAGACCATAGCTTATTTGTGATGTACCTCTGGAGGTTCAAAATTTTCCTTCAGATAAGCTTGCTGACTTTTTGATCCCTATCTAAAGGTTATCCATTTTTGGATTTTTAAAAAATTTAATTATTTAAAAAATTAGATTTGAAAATAAAAAAAATAAAGTTTAATGTTTAGAATTATGCAAAAAGTAGGGAAAAGTGGGTAGTTTCATACTCAGAAACCGCAGGAGAAGTTTCATCTGAAGCAAGGTGCTGGGAGATGAAAAATGAGAACTAATTCCGTTATTTAAGAAAGGCTTTGTGATTTTGGAAGTATGTTCATTTTTTGTTGTTAGAACTGAAAGGATGCTCCAGCTGTCCTCAGAGCCCTTGCCCAATAGCAAGTGTTCTGATAATATGGTTTTGCTGCATTTTTATTATAAAAAATATCTGCAGTATCTCTGATAAAATTAAATTCATTGGAACAGCTGGCAAATTCTAGTTTTTAAAAAGAGGACTCCTGCTTATCTCTCTAGTTGCAAAGAGGACATAAATTATAATAAAAAATCATGGCATATAAGAGACAAGACATATGATCAATGGTGGTATAGGAGAGGGCTAAATCACACTTTTCTCAATACATAATCTATGCTAATAACTATATATTTGCATCTGTCTTCATTCAGGAAAGATCTTAAGGATACACTTGAGATTAAGCTGAAGTTAACATGCTAGCTTACTAAAATGTCCTTGATTACATAAAAATCCTTGCTAGTATAAGATGGAAAGCATGGATGAGTATTTTACTTTATTAACAGATACATTTGAAACCCAGATTTCAATGAAAAATATAATTTTTAGAATTTGTCCTTCTGGCTTCTGTCAATATCCTTTTGTTGGACAGTTGGTGACACTTCAGATGAATGTAAAAATTATCCCGAAAATACACTTGGGAAGCAGCATAAGACTTTGACCATTTCAGGACAAGAGCCAAGAGACCTGGAGCTTGGTTTGAATATGCTGTTAATGTACAGCTGCCAATACTATCAGCTTTCTGAAGTGATGCAGGGAATCGGGCTCTTCCTGCAGGCCAGGAAAGAAACAGAAACATCTATGTACACATACACCCCATGGGGAGCACTGTTACGAGCCAAATGAATCCCAGACACAGAGACTGAAAAACCTTAAGGGATACAAGCGCACAGAAGCTACTCTCTCTTTCTCTCAGTAAAGCTGTTGCAATGTTAAATTGCCTCGCATCTCTCAAATTGTTTTATTTTGCTGCAAGATTGAAACAGTCCGACTTTTAGCTGTATTCTGCAGGGCTGCATGCAGCTTTGTTAACAAGATGGAAAAAGCTCCCATCCCTACAAGACTTTCAGTATGCAAGTGCAGTCACCTTGCTGTGCCTTCACAGTCTTCTGTTAAACTGGTTGAGTTCTTTAATCCTCACATTTAAAAGGTTGGTTTCCTTCTTGGGCTATTTTCATTTCTTTCTTTTGAACTCTTGTTTGTATTTTTATGTCCTTCTTAATTCATTGTGAAACTAGCTGCTTCCTTCCTCATGTACCACACCAAGTCACATTTTACTTTTCTGTAGTCTTCTTGGGATTGTACTTCAGGATCACCTTATTCTGGACAAGGATCCTGGGTAGAGTTTTGCTAAGAGGGGTATTTTCTCTCTCCTCTGTCTCATATATGAGAGTGTTTGGGTTCTGCATGGCATGGATTTTGGTAGCGGGGGGGCCACAGAAGTGGCTGCTGTGAGAAGCTGCTGGAAGCTTCTACCACGTCCGATAGAGTCAATCCCTGAAGTCTCTGAAGATGATGAACATGCCTCTGGTCAAGCCTGGGCCAATTACAGATGTTGGTTATGTCTCTGTGATAACACATTTAAGAAGAAATCAAAACAAAGCTTGCAAGGAAGAAGGTGGGAGGTGAGCATCCCAGAAATCCAGAACTCAAGTACTGCTGTAACAGATCAACACCTAAACACTAGAAATTTGTGATTTCAACATCCAGTCAGATGAACTGGATGTCTATCTCTTGCACAGTCCTGGGTAGGCTTCTTTTTCTTTTTTTTTGTCTTCTTTTTTCCCTCTTTTTTTAAAATCTGAAAGGCCTTCCTAGCTCCTTTTAGATTGCACTCAGATGCCACATTGAAGTGGTGATGTTGCACATCAGCAGCCTCTGACCTACAAACTTCTAGTCTTGATGCCAAGTGTATTAAAACTTTCAGTTGGTTATAAGCATTAATTAGGGGATACAGTATTCTGAAGTAGTTTGTCTTTCTCATTGTTTAATGCTCCAATGAATTTTGTGTCATTTGCAAAGTTTATCAACAATGATTTTATGTCATCCCTTAGCTTTCATGTCTGCTGTATTTTATAGTACAATACAATTATGAGGCAATATTCTGTTGTGGATTATATGAAGACATTTGTTTTGATTACTTAAAATAAAATGCCCAAATTGTCATGGGAGCTTTTACAAATAATGTAAAAGAAAGGATAAATAATACAATAAAACTATGAAACCTGAAATTTGCTCCAAACCATGGACAATCTGTTTTCCATTGATGTAAAAGACCAGATACGATAAAATTCTCTTTTGGCTTCTCAAGAAACAAAAGTATATAGCTCTGAGTGTTACTCTGCCCTTCAGATAAGCCAGAGGCACTCCTTTAGGTCAGCTGAGAGCAAATCCAAGATTGCTTTGCCACAAGGACTCATTTAAGCAGGTAGTGTTTAGCCTGAGTGCTTCTGCCACTCAGTATGTGGCACAAACCAGCTTGCTCTAACTTCCCTGCAAAAAGCTCAAGGCCTGTGAGCACCACAAATTGGCTCTGCCGCACACACTCTAATGATCTTTCTTAAAGAAAAGTTATTTCCATGCAGAAAAAGAAACTGCAGGCAATTCAGGACTGCTGGAGTGCTTCCAGAATGGCCTGTGTGTGGTGGCCCTGCGCTTCACAGCTGTGGATGGTGTTTGGTGCTGTTATGATCATAATTCCAGATGCACGGTGACAGCAAGCAGGTTTCTCTGTGGAAGAAACCGAGGTTCCCAGGTTACTTAGCACCTGCAAGTGTGTTATGACCTACCCCAGAGGGCATATTTGGGGAGGGGTGGTCTTTGGTTGTCATAGATGAGCAGTGGCTTCTTTGCACCATTTGCTAGAGTGGGCAAAAGTTCTCCAATGATCTTAAGCCATTAGGCCTCTCACAGAGTGTTCTGGTACTTGAGACACAGCAGTGTTCTCATTCTGATGCAGAATACCTCCCCTTCTTCAGTATGACCAAAGTGCACCCTTTCAAAAACTCAGTGTATTTTATGCTAGGATTTTTCCAGAATCCAAAACTTTTCCTACTTCTTATATTATTACTAATGACCATTAAAGAGTTTTATAGCATCAGTTAAGCCACCAAAGGACAAACCTACTTCAGAGGCATTGAATACCTGGCACAGTTTTCTGAGATTTTCAAGGATTTCATTTGCATAGACTGATATATTGGAGAACTATTTTGATTTATAAAGCGTTTCATCTTAACCAGGTTTACTTTGAGAAATATGCCTGGATTATATAAGATTTTAAATAATTCAGACACTGCTCTGTGGAAAAGTAATTATTAAACATGCAGGATATAGAAGAAAGGCCATTTCAAGGCTGTTGATCTGTTAGGTAGACAACTTAGTATGCTGAATAGCCAGTGTTATTCCCCTGAAATTATCCTCTAGTGCAGTTTAAAGCATCCTATATGTCCTACAAGGCATTATTTATACAATGTTAGGCAATGCCCTCTATTATATGGCTGTACTGAATTATTATGAGATGGAATGGGAATCGCAGTAGATGTAATTTATTTCTGAACAGAAACCACAAAATTAGACTTAAATTAAAAAATTAGAGATCAAATGTCAAGTTACTCATCACTTGGGTGTCATTACCAAAATGTTTCTTTTCTAATTTTAAAAATGCTATATTTATTAGGGCTTTTATTGAGTGTGTTGCATTGAAGAAGACTTTTATGTGTTGAAAAAGCATTTTTTCTCTGGAAGTCTGAAATTCTATGACAAATCATTCTGTTGTCCCAATACTCAGACTGATATGACTGTGTTGTTAGTCCCTAGAAATTTTTATGATAAGACCTTGTAATTATGTGTGGTCAGATTTCTGTATCCTGTGGCAATGTCTGTCGAAAGCTTTTTTCGTGTGGATTCAGCTGCAAGAATCAGTACTTCCTAGAGGACGACATCTCCAGATGGAATTGAAAGCCTGGTCACGCAAGTGTCAGCCATGTGCTTGTTCCTCTCACTGCTCTAAAGGGACTCTTGGCACAATTAAGGATTAATCAAGGAAATAAAATTTTGCTGGGTCATGTCCCAGTTCTGGAATGCGATTAATTCATCACTTGAAAAAAACATGCTGCAATTTTCAATATTACAAAATACAGTAATAAATAAAGAAGGCGGATGTGGGTCTGAGGTTTGTTGGGGATTATCATGAATTCCAGTTTGTGAATTAGAACTGGCAGGCTGTGCAATGGTTTCAAGCCCAGTGCCATGGATATCCTGGGAGCTGTTTCAGCTTTTCTCGTCATGCAGCAGCACCGATGTTGATTGTATAAGAAGCCAACAGATTTAAGAGGAAACGAACTGAGATGACAGCTATAGTAAATCAGAAAGTTTTTCCATGTTACAGAAAACATCTGAGAAAATTGTTGGGTTTTTCTGGTCTGTGGAAATTTAACCTTTAGCCAGCTAGTGATTATAGAATCTGATTATCCCCTTTAAAGTAGAAAAGAAACCCCAAACAATAATCAATAAAAGCTATTAAATATATTATTCCACTCTTAACTTTCATAAATCTGGTGATTTCTTGATTATATGTTAATTTTTATTTCTATAGCCTTTTCTCTTATATTTTTCTTCCATTGAGACTGACTACATTTACCCAATTTAATCTATTCCCATCTGAAACCAATAGATACTCTTCAATAATAATTTAGGCTTCACACTTTAAACTATTTTAAATTTCTGAAGAGGTGGGCTGCTGAGAAATGCATGTGTTCGTTATTTAGATACTGAGGAAGTGTCAGGAAGAGGTTTCACTCCGCTTGCTGAATCACTAGAGGGAGCTCCAGATGCATGGGAAGGGAAGGCTTTGTTCTCAAACGATACAAAACTCAAGAAACCGGAAAAATACCTTTCCCAGTGGACAGTGATTGCTAAATGTCTGAAAGAGAAAAAAAAAAGTCCTTTTTTTCCCTTCTTATTTAGAGCATTTTATGTGCATTTGTTTGCCAATAATACATGCCTCACAAGCTAATAATTAGAGCGTTTAAAGGCTGGTAACAAATAATGTTCAGTTAAAAACTTTGCAAATAGAAAGCTTGAAAAATGCCTAAGACCAGTGTCTGTGAGCCCTTTTAAGCAATAACAATCAAGATTTGTGGCTTTTTCAAGTGGCTGGTTTGTCAGAGCTGATGAGATAGATATCCAGTGGTTTGGAGCTAAACCTTTCCTCTGATGCAGTGCAACGATGTTAAAACAGCATAACATATCTATAAGTCTGCTGATCTGATATCTTGTATTCAGATAGAGCAATGGCTCTTAGGCTGCTAAAATGGGCATCATTTTTGATCCCCAAAGGGAAATTCATTTGGGTGAAACATAAAGTGGAGGAAATACAAAATACAGGAAGCATTTTCAGTGTTTATTATTCACAACATTGCTTCCAAAGTGCAGGAACTGAGAAGACATTTTGGTCTGGCCTATATTTAAAATGGTTTATTTTCAGTGGTTTTTTTAAGGAGATGCCTTTCTCTACATGACATAAGAAGCTGTCAAATGGTCTAATATCTTTTAATAGTTAACACTGATATCTCAGTTCCTCCGAATATTTGAAATAAGCCAGTGGAAGTTCTATAAATATGCATGTGCAAACACAAAGAGCATTAGGATAAAGCTCATTTTTTGAGCTAAGCAGTGGTCACTGAAGTCATTAAAATCTCAGTGTACAATGTATAAAACCAGCTTTTTAGTCTCAGCTATATGTATCTGCTTTCCTAGGAAAGTGGGGTTTTCATATGATAGTCTTCTCTGAACATTTGTTCCTTTAGATAAAGTAATCTTTAAAATATGTATCTCACAAATACTACATCTGACATTATGGTCTTATATAAATACTAAGAAATAATATACTGTCTTGTCAGAATTTCTGATATTTTATCAAATATATTTGTTACATGTCTTGTTATAGGTGCATTATATTTAGTGAAGATTGCAATAAACTGCTATTTCAGCATCCCACAATGATTATTACTGGGAGGGAAATTCATAAAATGCTCTATTCAAATCTGCTATTGCTTCATATTGGATGACAGTGTTGCAGAAAATAGGAAAAATAGTTGTATGTTTTCAGACACTGATGGATGATACAGAAATGTATGGCTCATCAGAATAAACTATACCAGTTTAGAATTTATGGAAACATTAATATTTGATTTGCATAGTATTTATACAGTATTTACTGATTCTCTGAGGAAGAAGGAGAAGTGCTTTATGTTCAAGGCTGTTATCTGATGAACAGGGCTGTCAAGGTTTATGTGTAGGTGTGTATCCCTATCGTGTGATGGCCATTGCTTAGGGAGCGGCACTGATAGCTGAGTGAAACTTGTTCACTTTTGCAATCCCTCCTTTAACTGCTTTCTTTTGGTACAAGTTTTTGGATCTCACCTTCTATGAATTTTGGTCAAAGGAAACATATTTATTCTTTGATGTCATTTTAATCCAATATTATGTTTGGGCTTTAAAAATGTAGGGAAAGAGATGTGTGGAAGAGATTTTCTTCCCTTCCTTTCTTTCTAAGGCTAGAAGGTAAAAATACTTTTTCCTCCCTAACGTGTTTTTAATGGAATAAGAATATGAAATATGACATTTCTTCTAAGAGTTTTGCATACAGGTTTCAGAAAGATCTATTTAAAGCTACTCAACATGTGTAAAAGCAGCGCGATTAGGCCTCTAGAGGGAATCAGATGAAATAAGTGTTAGAAAAAACTCACAAACTCATTTTCTGTGTAGCATTAAGATGAAACTCCCATAATTTTGAAAAGGGCTAAAATTCTCTTTTTTTCTGTTGTAGTCCAAATGTTTATTCACAGTAACATAATAAAACACAAATAAAACCCTCTAGGCATATGGCCATATATATTTTCCTTAAAAAAAGCAAAATAGAAAGGTTGTGATGTGCATATTGTTCAAACCTAGAGAATTAACTCACATCATTCTGTGGCGTTTCTTTTTGAAAAAAAGGTGGTGTTTTTGTTTTTGTTTTTGTGGGGGTTTTTTTGTTTGTTTGTTGTTTTTTGGTTTTCTTATTTTTGGTCCTGCTTCTCTTTTTACCACATCTTTCTGAATTGTTGTACTGGAGACAGGAGAATTTATATGATACAGTTGCTCCCTGTGTTTTCTCTCCTACCTGAAAATAAGGTGTTAAAAAAATTTAAGCAGTAAATAGTGTCACAATTTTAGCCAGAAATTACCAGGAAACATTTGTCCAAACTCAGTCTCTGTCTCAGCCCAGGTTCTCAGTGTAGCTCATACCATGATGGGAGAAGGATTCTCAGCTTTGCTGTTTAGGCCAAGTCTCAATGTAGCTCATAGGGCTTTACATTTCCCAAGCACTGTGTAAATGTTAACAGATCTTCCTGATAGCTCAGTGAGGTAGACAAAGATTAGCAGCTTCATTTTCCAGGAGGGAAATACCTTGGGAAGAAGTGAATTTGTGAGTTCATATAGGGAAGCAGTGACCCAGCAGTTTTTAGAGCTGAGGAGTCCCATCCCACTAAAACACAGTGTTTT
The DNA here is from genome assembly GCA_013397895.1 of Origma solitaria. Taxonomy (NCBI): domain Eukaryota; kingdom Metazoa; phylum Chordata; class Aves; order Passeriformes; family Acanthizidae; genus Origma; species Origma solitaria. The sequence goes on from VZRL01002171.1 coordinate 929,565, forward strand.
GGACTCAAAACCCACAAAAATTAAAGCTGTACAATTATTCCCCTAGAGACAGTGGTAAACCAGATAATTAATACAGGTCTGGTGTAGAATGCCAAGACATAATGATAGTGTCACAAAATATATCTTAAGGCCATGAAACAGGTAGAGAGTCCAAGAAACTGTTGTTATCCCTCACTAATATTTTTGTGGCCATTCTGATTTGACAAGCTGGAAATATGTTTCATTTTGTAGAAACAAATGTACTGAACTCACGGTTATGTGTGCACTGTGTCTAGACACCAGAGCAATTATAAGGAAAATCACATATTCATTTCTATTGCAAATTGTCTTGTTAATCTGCTCAATATTTCCTTGTCTAATCGTTTTGTTCTGCAGTTCTCTTCTTTAAAGGAGGTCAAACAAGCTATTTTCAATGTTACTGCCTTCTGTAGCTATAATATGGGCAATAAGAATCGTAGTTCATTATCGTACAAAAAAATCTCATTTTTGTAGTGAATCTAGCTGATTTACAATTTATCTTTGCAATATTTAAAACTATAAATTAATCAGTAGTGAGTTCTCTTCCTTAAAAATACATGTCGGTCTTTATGGTCACTGCTTTTCTAATACCCACAAGAACTGCAAAAGGTGACTAACTATTGCCTCCTCCTTTCTCTCCAGCTATGGAAGAAATAAAGAAGATAATTTTGCTTTCCAGGAACAAACAGAAATTACCACTGCCAATATGGTGTGCAAAGCTCCCAATTCCAACATGGATATAAAACTTAATGGCTTGGGAACTGGATCTTTTAAGAAAACAGGAAAAGCACTTTTGGATCTGCTCTGACTTGGGATGCAGTGGAACCCCAAATACCTGCTCTCCTAGAAGGCAGTGTAATTAATATCATCGTGATTAAATCATCAACACAGTCATCTGGAAGAAGAAAAGGAATAGTGTAATTGTCATTAACAAAGCACAGTGTTTAAGAAGCCAGGCACAGAACATGATGCCTTGCCCTGAACAGACCTTCCAAGGAGGTTCTTCATTCTAACTTCCAGAGAAATGACTGTGTCCAGAAGCAAGACAATGCTTTTTCTTTTATGTTTTAGGTGTTTCCTGCTGGCTGTTTTAGGTGTCCCTTCATACAGCCAACTGTGAAGCCCTCTTGTAGATGGCTAAATTCCATGTGATAATAATGAGCTTTGGCTTTACCACCACAGAAGGACCTACCTCGGCACTTCTGGAGCTGAGTCCCTCTGTGCACTCCAGTGTTGACCATCACAGGACTGATGATTTTTGGGGTGTACAGTGACTGAGAATAAGTACCACAATTTTTTCTGTCTGGGCCTAGATATTTTCTACTCTTAGATAAACTTTAAGAATGAAATTATTTATTATGAATTCTTACAGCAAATAATAATAACCATCTTAGAAAATGTAGTTTTGACTTGTGAAATGAGAGGCTGCCTGTGAGTGAATAAAAATGAGAAAATGACCACTACAGAAAATAGAACAGTAGGTAGAGAATGATTTAGTATGACAATTATGCAAACAAATAATAATCTAAACTACTCAGAAGGTATTTTACCACTGCAAATTGTTAGCATTGTCAACAGTTTCTTGAAATCACAAGCTGTTTGCTGAATTTCTGAATTGTTCCTACTAGGGTGCATATTTCTATGTAAATGAATGCCATTAAACAAATGCTCCTGTGGTGATGATACAAGTTCCTTTCCACATTATCACAAGTTCTTTCCTTAGGCAAACTGCAGGGAGAAAAAAACTAAACTAAAAAGCCACTCATATTATTCAATGTCTTATTTGTTTCTAAAATACAGCAAATTTCAAAAGCAGTATATATGTTTGTATTGATATGTATAACTCTTCTATAGGGCATAGGCCTTTACCTAATTCTTAGAGAGTGTGGTAAAATGAAGTCCCCACTTGTTGTCCCCACAGTTGGTGCAGCAAATATTGAGTTTTGTTATGATAGTGCCCTGTACTTGTTCTATTCATGTAACTCAGGACCTCTGCTGCCCCTCAAGTTAAGCAAAACATGCAAAGATGATTCTCAACATTTCAGGACATTTTTAAAACCATGCTACATGTTAAGCAAAGATTTTCTTATTCTATTTTAAGTTCAACAGTGCTCATTTAGGATTTCCTGAAACCGTGTTATAACATAAATGATAAATAGATTAAGCTGTTGGTTGATTGTGATCATATCCTGTTCATAATCTAATACCATTTATCAAACAGCAGAAATTTACCATGTCCTGATTTTCCTTGAGATAGCTGGTTTCCGAATTTCAAGGTGTTATATGCTGACTCTTCTAAACACTTCTCAGACCTAGGAGTAACATGATGGACTTGTTCTTTTTAAAGGTGTTAGGCTTGAGCTTAGAAGAAAGTGGAGGAAATGGGTTAAGAGAAATATTTTTAATGTCATCTGTGAAAAAATATCTTATACCAAATAAACAATCATTGGTATCTACAGGAGGGAATACCCTACCCACATTATCAGCCTCCTTGCCCATGTGTCTCACTTTCCTCATTGCAAAAAAATGTGTCTGTTGTAGAGGTTTGGTTCCTTTTGACTCAAGTAATATCACAAATTTACAAATTTTCTTGATTAAGAAAAGCTTACTTATTTTTCTACTAAAGCAAAATTAATGCCAAAATATTTGGCATTCTAACTGAATTCTAACTGAAAGAACAGCTATGAAATGTTTAGTTTAATAAGAACTGATAAACCTGAAGACCTGTACACTACAGTACTCAGGATTATTACAGTATTTCTTCTGCAAAGTTTCTGTTGGCTGAGGTGAATGTAAAGGCTATGATAATAATACAAAGAATAAAAAGGATTGGTAGGTAATCAAGGATTCTGGAATTTTCACAATGCAGCAGAAAACTGGCAGCAAATACTGAGTTTTCTGTTACATCTGATTGCCATTCAGTGCAAATATTGAAAATGGAAAATAAAAAGGATTTCAGTTAGATATATACGTGTTTCAACTGAGAAATTTCTGAAAGTGATTTTGATAATATTATAGTATGATTTTTTAGGTATGCATTAATTTTTGTTGAGATTTTTATATTCAGACTGCTTTTAATGGTACCGAATAGGATGTGTGGAAGAATATAAAACCTGCATATTGAATTTTCTTGACTCCTGCCCTTTCTGCTCTGATTCCTAAATAAAAGCTTCTATTTCAGATTTACCAGATACTATTGTTTGAATTCAGTACGACCAGAAAATTATTTGCAATTCTGTGAAAGGCTGTGGTCAGTCATAAAGGTAACCAATGTCCAAACAGCATGTTAACACTTATGGATTGATTTATTTCTTTTAAATAGAAGATCATGCTGTCCTAATCTCCATCTATGGAAATCTTGGATTATCTTTCACTCAGATCTTTTTACATTAGACAGGCAAATACAATAATATATCCTTCTGTTTACCCAGGTGGACGTTTGTGTTTACCAGGTAGAAGAGGGATTGGGTTGTCTTTTGCGAACCTACTGAAATGTGGTTGACACGGACTGGAATTACACCCTACCCTCTCCTGGCAAATCAGTGTTTACTCCTTCTAGATACCTTTTATTTGCAGAAAGCACTAAAGACAGCAAGCATGGAAAACACCTGACTTCAGTATATCTTATATGGAAATGGTGAAAAAGGTTGCTTCGCTGTCTCTATTGTCTCCTTTCCACCGCCTTTTATCTTGACAGAATCAGTAAGACTTTGTTTACTTTATATATAAACAGACACTTACAGCTGAATCTAATGGCTTAAGAAAAATTAATAGTCACCCTCCATCATTTTTGTACACTAAAGGAGCTTGACTGGCTACTCTTCCCAGCAGTCCTGATGTTTCTAGAGAAGTTTCTCAGCAGGAAGCGTAAGGTTTGAAAACTTAGTGGAAATGGCAATGACAAATAGTAGTTTCTAGTGAAGATGTAAAGGCCACATGAATAAAAGAAACAGAAAAAGAATTGGGGAAAGAAACAGATCCGCTGTAAGAATATTAGAATATAATTCTGGCCTTCACTCAGATAATGGTTTGCTGTTTCAATTTTCCTTACATTTGTAAAGGATACACTAAGACTGAGCTACTTCTTTTGTAAAGAGAAAGTGTGTGTATGTAATTGTTTCCTTCAAGAATACAGACATGGTTTTACAAGAAACTGAGGAGCTGAAGTAGACTCTAACTTTAAACACAGACAGACTATTCTGTAGTAAGTCAACATTTCAAATTGGAAGTACACAGTTATTGTTTGTGTCCTTTTTCTATGTGCCCGAAATTATTTCCTTATTTACTGAGGTGAGGCGTTAGACAAATCAGAAAAAACAAGGGAATGTGAAGATAAATAAAGGACTACCTAGATAATTCTTTTCCTTCATTTTAGTTACATTATTTAAGCAGTCCATTCATGATTTTGGCTTCAAAACAAATGAAATGTTCCCCATTTGAGACCAAGAACCAAAGAGGCATTGTCAGCTTGAATTTTGTCCTAGATTTAAATTTAACAAAAAGGAAGATTTAATTAAATCTAACAGTGGCAGGAAAGCTTTTGTAATTAAAAAGACTTGAACTGTCCCATGTTGGTAGATAAAGATTTTCCTGCAGTCTTTGAATCCCAAATGATGTAACACAAAGACTATGACTTTAATGGACAATTGCTTTAAATTGAATTAAACAAAAATAAATTGATTTTTGCATTCCACTGCCTCAGCTGTAGAAAATTTAAATCAATAAGAAACAAAAAATGAAAACAAAATCAAACTGGTTTCCTTTGTCTTTGAAAATCAATGATCATAGCAGATACATAGAATCATAGGATCAATAAGGTTGGAAAAGACCTCAAATATTGAGTTCATCCTTTGATCAAGCTCCGCATTGTCAACGAAACCATAGCACTAAGTGCCACATCCAGTCATTAAATATAAAATAGTTTATACAGTATTTAGTTTAAATAGCCGAAATTTTGAGTAATAAAGGTGGAGAAATGGTTCTTGCCAAAGTTTATAGATCTAGAAAAACAGTATCAGGGCTAATTGGTGAGTGCTTTTTACCAGAGACTTGTAGACATGTTTAAGAATGCTGTATGAAAGGTACATCTTCTCTTGAAGTTACTGCTGCCTGCTGATTAAGGGTCATGTTTCTTCTCCCACTCAGCATGTTTCTCATTCAGTTTTCTTTTTCCTTGTGTTTAGTTATATAAATATTGTTAAGACATATTTTTTACATTAATTTCCATTCTGCTTTAAATGCAATTGCATATAGGTTGACTAATTCTTCACTACTGTGGTGTTATTTGTTCAAATATTTACAAAATCTGGCTGTTTAAAATTCTGATGGTCCTGAGTCTTAGACATCTTGAATGGAAAGAATAGTTTTGATAAAATTTAAGTAATAACTTATAGTAGCATACATTGTTAACAAATATAATCTAACAAAGCTTTGTTTTAAAGTTTAAAACTGGCCAGATTTACCAGTCTTCTAGAAAATCTAAACACAGTGGTTTCTAATTCCCCAAATTACCTCTAATTCTAAACCTCTAAATTCCTAAATTTCTCTGACTTCCAAAGAGGAATCTCCTAAATTCTCTAAATTCCTACATCTATATACATATTCACTTGCACCCCGTTCTGCCTGGAACATTCATGAGGAAGATGGTACCCAGTTGGAAGGACAATCTTTCTCTTCCCTGGATCAGTCTCTTGAGGTTGAAGAAGGAGCATCCTGTAAGGTCTGAGCCTTGAAGGCTATTTGGATTTTCAGCACTTGGACTACCAAGGATATTTTGAAGATTAATTTATATTTTCCTCAAGATTTTGATTGGAAAGAGAATTTGAATTTTGACCTTACCTAGAAATGTTATGAAATTGTTTTTTTCAATGAACAAGTAACACAGTGACTTCAAATAAGTAACCTGGAACATTCACTGAGGAAATAAAGCTCTGTCAAGAAATTTCTCTCTCAGAATTTTTGTTTTCTTTTAAAATTTATTTCCTTTTTTTTTTTTTGGTGAAATTCAGGTATAACAATAGTTGAATCTTTTGATAAATAACATCTGGGGTTTTCTTAGTGACTTGGCCACCTATTTGCCTTGGAGATGCCTTAGGAATTCAGATTCTGAAAATAACAAGTATGCATTTCACATTTCTTCCACAATGGAGCCAAGTACAATTATTACTAGTTTATAAGGAAAAAAGCATCCATAATGGTTGCTCTCTCTGGGAGTTCTCCAATTGGTGGTGTAACCAGAGGTTCCCTCTTCTCCCCATCCTGGCCAGGGATCTCTCCTTCCTGACTGTCAGTGAACTTGTAGATGAGGATCTTCTCTCTCATGCAGGAGCTGCACATTCAATGCCTCTTGCACAGAGGAGAATCTAAACTCTAGTTTTCTGGTTTGAGGATGGAAACTGTGTATGGTACTTTAGTCCCATAATACATATTTTCATTTTGGAAAACCACATGAATATATTTAACTATATATATGACTAGAATCCTATTTGCATTTTTCTCCTAAAGTGAAGGATTGGAGAAATGAGGCTGGTGGTTGACTTATCCTTCATATTTACCTTTCATCCTAAGCCATTAAAAGCATTTTATAAGACATACATTGTGGAGTGCTAGTCAATACACCTTGCTGATTTCTTTTTTCTTTCTGGAGGACCTGTGAGCAGTTCTGTCCCAGAATCCTTTGGAGCTTCCTTGTCCTTCTGTTCCTCTCCTTAAGATACCTCTTTCTGAGAAATATGTATTTTTTTAGTGATCTGATATGACACCATCTGCATGTGAGAACCTTGATTTTAGGACTATATTATAAAAACTGTCCAGAAAAAACAGTTTCTAGTTTACAGATTTCCAAATTAAAAAATGACTCGGTGTCTGAAGGCAATAAGCAAGCAACTGGCCCATGTTTATAAGGTTTGATATAGAAATCCAATGATGAGTCCTCTGAGTTTGATGAATTGCACTTTTACTTAAGAGTATGGAAATATGTCTGTGTTTGGTACATGCATTTCATGGAATTATGAGACCATGTAATTTTTTTTTTTTTTTT
>VZRL01002171.1:936650-1041300 GCA_013397895.1 Origma solitaria
GGCAAAGCTATATAGAATTCAGGCTTTATAGAATGAACATTTAGCTACTGAATGAATAATTAGTATAACATGGACATTTTCATTGGCCTAGAGGTGAATGTTCAGATGATTTACCTGCAAAAAGATAGCTGACCCCCTTCATTGCTTAAGACCTTTGCTTCAACATCAGATATATTCAGTTTAACATTTGTAATTATCAAACAGTTTACCTTTGCCTGGCAATTACCTACATCCTATTTGCAACATTTAAATTATTTTCTTTCAAAACTACTTTTAATAACTGGCTTTAATACCTAATTAGTCTGTAATTGTTGTACACATTCAGAAAAGTTAAATATACAACAGCAAAAGTCTTACCTTGAAAAGAGTGAGAATTTTTAAGTAATAGAAGCAAATAGAAGTGATATATATTTTCAATTTGCTCATTGAAATTGAGGGGATGAAGGTCACCAGATTATTTTTTTTCTCTGAGTGATAATTCAGATCACACCTCCAAAGGGGTTGGAAGCCTCAGCCCTAAATTATATTTTAAAGACTAAGAGGCAGGGGCCTATTATTTTAGTCTCAAACTAAAAAAAAACTATGACAAACTTTGCTGTAACTATTCCTTCAACCCCACACATAGACAATGTCAAACTAAATGAAATGATGAGTCCTCACTGACAAACAGGTGCAGGATTAATCCCTTTGTGAACCAAGCCCATATGATCTAAGTATTCTGCTCCATATGCTGGAAATGTAATGGGAGAAACAGACTCCTCGGTCCTAATCACTTCATTGCAGCACTGGATCTGTTGAATTTTCCACAATATGTGTCGTAGGGAATGGGATGCACTTTGAGGACTGGCTGTTGATGGTCAATGACTCAAACCATGTATCCATTAGTGGAGACACCAGGGTGCTTTGCTGGAGCCAGGCTTTTGGGCTGGTGAGAAAGTCAGCAGAATGGTTCTCTTCATCATGGTAACTGTTCTCTGCCCAGCTGCAAAACTCACACACACACACACACTGGGGAAGGTCTGACTGGGTGAACTGCACTGTCATGGAGGCATCTGTTGTGTCTTAGAAGGTGTCATAAACCATCAAAGACCCTTGAAGTGCCCCCAGACTCATTTCTGAGGCCTTCCACCGGAGGACTGAAAGATCCCCTCACATACTTGGCAGGTACCAGACTGTTCCCACCTGAACCTGAGTATTTACTAACCCATCAGACTGTGTTTCATGAACTTCTTCCCCCATTCTCGATGGATGATGACCATCACTTCGACAAACAGCTTCGTTGTAGACCCATGGGTGGTAATTATATACCTCTTCTACTACTTGTCTTTCTTTTTCTTCCGTCAGTGTGCCACGTAGAAGGCACATTGCTGATGTGCATTTGACAAAAGATGCTCTTCATCTTCTTTGTGCCATACCTCCACATGCTGTTAAAGCTTGGTATTTTCTCCTGTGTTACAGCCCTTTCAGCCATGGATGAGGCCAAGGGGAGCAACTACACTATCAGCAGATTCACATTAGGTCTTACTTTTGTTCCTTCGTATACTTTTATCTTTCCCCTCTGATTTGTATACAACAGAATAAGTTTGGTCCCAAATGTCAAAAGGTACATAATGAAATGAAAAAAAACATTTTTTCTGTGCTGATGTCACTAGTAGCATGACATCAAAAGACAAATTTACCATGAGAATGACAGTAAAGACAAAAAATTTTGTTATTTTATATAACTGTCATCTATATCTTCTTTCTTTTATACCTTTGTTTCCTGTTTCTACATAATAAAGGGACAACGAAACCAAGTTGTTTGCAGAAAGTTGTTTTATGAACTTGCTTATGAAGCTTTTCCCTGGTACAGCAGTTATAGTGACAATTACTGTCACCTAAGAGCAAGTAATATCGGCCCCACAGTCATACACAGATATATGCGCTTTTGTTAGGGTTTCTGCTTGTTTAATATAATTTAATTTTGGTTATGGTCTAGACCACAATGACACTAACTGTCCAGGCTTGTGACTAAGTTTTTCATTAGTCAGTATAAAAATTTAATACTATAGTGCATACTCATAAAACCAATGTTTTTATCTTTTGGAGGCTAAAGATCTTAGCTGTTTACATTAATATTAGATGATCTTACAATAGTGATTATATGACTTTTGCAATCCATCCAAAGTAGAATGAATTTGAATTTTAGTTTTAATTGTACACAACAAGTTTATTCTCTGTGGTTTATTTGACATCAGTTAAGATTTTGATGGGATTTTGTTGTTTTTATGGAGCCCCAAAAAGCAAGCCCTTCAAAGCTATGAATATTTTTCTCTTAACACAATGATCATCTTTCATGTTGAGAATGAATCTGTCTTCAAGTAAGCATAAAATGATGCACTGTTAGCTGCAGAGAAATTTAATTCTTCTACAAGAGGGGATTGTGTAAAACTGTAATTAGACTAAAAAAAACCACTCTGTCCATCTTTCAGATGATCTTCCCTGCTTTTCTACACATGCTTATCGTAACTATAGTACACAGAACAGAATGGAACAAGTGTATATACAAGCAAAGGCTAAAATATCATGCTGTCAGGCAACACTTACAGATACATAAAGAAAAAGATGAAAATAAAAGTTATTTTATTGTTATATTCTTTGCATAAAGAAACTTTCCAAAATAGAATAGATGGTATCTTACATTACAGAAGCAACACCATTGCCCCTCAAAATAACAATAATGTGGGTATGGTTGGGAAGAGAATTGTGCTCTTAGTCAGGATACCTCTTTGGCACATCTTTCCAGTTCAAGATAGAAATTTAAGCTGTTTTTCTGACTGAACTAGTGTTAGTTTCTTTCTTCATGTGACAAGCCTTATTAGTGCAAAGCAGTACAGTTTTCATCTTGTTGTGCCAGGAGGAGTGATTTTAGCACATAGAGAAAGTAATATTCCTTTCTTTAGACAGCTCATAAGCTGCCATGTTTGGAATGTTATGAGGAGGTGTTCATGTTTAAATAAAAGCAGAGACAGACAACAGCAGTTATGGTAATGCTTATTTCTTTCTCATTCATTTTGTGTTACATAGGAGATAGAGGTAATTCTCTAGGACCTTTCAGACAGAGGATACATGATGATTGCAAATTTCAGTTTGAACCACTTTCTAAGTGGAAATTCCAAGTCAGCAGGAAAAAAAAAAAGCATATTTAGACTGACTGACTAAGCCATTTGCTTGAGATCTTCAGTTTGTCTTTCTCATTCAGCTACACCAGGAACTTATAGGAATGCATAGGAAGAATCTCCAGACTAGATACCTAAAATGTAGATCTTTTTCTCAGGATCTTTATATCTCTTCACCTTTTCCTCCTCTTTCTGTTATGTTTTGTTGAGAATACGTTACACGTAACAGTGTGTCACATAATTATTCCACCAAAAAAATTATGCTATGTAAAAAAATGTCTTCAGGATATTTTATCTTGCTCTGTATAGAACCTAATATTTTTGTCTTCAGCCAAAGTTAACAATGACTTGAAGTTTTCACTGAACTATTGATAGTGATGACAGGGTACTCTTTCCATATGTATCTAGCTACTTTATAGCCTTCCAGTGTGCATAAACTCAATATTTTATCCCCCTTCAATGTGCATTACCTTGCATTTGTGAATAATTGAAGCCCACCTGCCAAACTTTTCAGCATTATCATGCTGTTAAATAGTAAGAGCTGAATGTGCAGACGAAAGACCAGAGCTGTGAAATCCAACAGGGTTTTCTCTTCAGTTTCTATTTGCTTGGAAAGGGGAATATTGTGGTTCTGGACCCTGGTATGTGTGAATATTCTAGCTTTCAATGCACATAATCAGAGAGTAAATAAGTAATACTTTTTATAAGCCATTACAATTGTTAAGTCTTTGTCAGGGATGTTCTTATAGTGATTGGAATGGGCTCTATATCTAGTGACCCCTAATTCCATGAAGCTCTGCTCATCTTGGTGGATTTTCATTCTGTTTACAAATCTCAGAGCCCTGATTGGCAATGGAAACACTGAAGAAATATTTTTCCATTAAAACACGCAAATAGTTTTAAACCTCTTTCATCTCTTTATGTATCTATATCTAAAGATCGTCTTGCACCTGGGGCCCAACATTAACAAAACTTTCTTAACCATGCTCTATTCTGGTCTGGGGCATTTCAGCTCTTTCACATGACACAGAATTAACAGGCTAGAAATGGTCAGTTTTCTCAGTGTCAGGTTACATGCACTTACATGATAAGAGGTGTGTTTGCACAGTTATACCACCTGCAGAACTTCTGTATTTCCCATCCTTTCTGGAAGTCAGTGGCAGAAAAGAAATTGGGCTAGAACCAGAGGTCTCTGCTGTCTGTGCAGTGGCACTTTCCAGGTAGCCATGAAATCAAGATTTGGAATTGGAATGACTTAGAGGCTTTACTTCTGCATGTGTTGTCCTTAAAAACAAGAAGAAGTCTTTACTCTAGAAACCTTAAAGACTAGATGACATCATTCAGAACAAGCGCCTGGAAAGCCTTTCTCATCACGATTTTCCCTGGAGTCAATTGGTGTAAGGACTTCCTGAGTGAGATAATATTGGCTTTAACTATGTAATAATTTTCTAGAAAATCATGTGGTTTCTACCAAATTAATAAATTTCACTATGTCCCAGAAAATTTATCTCCATCAAATTAAATCTTCTTTTATTGCATCTATATTAAACTTAATTTTTGGTGATATGTTGGTTTCTTTCTTTTTCTTTCTAAAATATGGAAGAGCTTGTGGAGGCATACTAAAACATTTTGTGAGTTATGCTTTAAAATATATCAAATAATTTTTGTAGTTGAAAATAAGTATTTTAATTTGAGGTGCATTGCCTTAGAAGTGAGGATGATTTTATCACACTCTTGGACTAGTTAGGAGGATTTTGAGTTTTCTTTGTGAATTAATGAATCTATCAATTTTCTCCTTCCTGAAGCAATAGTTGATCTTTATGGCATAACCTGTCTAGCACCTTGGAACCACTAGAAAATTCAATTGATCTCAGGAAAGGGAAAAAAATCACCTTCCTTTATTCTAATTCCTCTCAAGAGTCACTTTAATTTCCACCCAAGGGCAAACCATTTTTATTTAATTCCACTTGTCTTTTCTAATAAATGGGCACGTTAACAATGTCCACTAATAGAGATGATAATTTTTCTATTTTAATCTTGAAACTTTCTTGCCAATTCATAATTCAATCAGAGATACATTTAAATAGTCAAAACAGTAATTTCTTTGAAAGCCTGGTAGTTTCCTTTTGCCTCAAAGAAATAAATATTTTGCTATTGTAGTGTCAGGGATAAATGGCGAAACACAAATACTGTGGAAGTCAAGGTGAAACAAATGTCTCTAATGTTACAACTCGTAATAAACATAGTGATAGATTTGACCTTTTTTCCAAATAGTTTTAAAAGGTCTTTACTTCTAATAATTTGTGATTCTCCTTCCTGACTCTCTGTGACAATAGAGCCACAATGGCAAGTAATGCACCTCTACAAGGGTGCATCCAAACAGGTCTCCACATTCACAGTTTTTCAGAAGGTTTGCTTTGCATAGAATTGTCTACCTATGTTGACTGCACATTGTTACTGCATTTGGTGTTCCTTGAAAGCAACCTGACCACAATAGTTTCCTTCTGGAGTATGGGTTGCTCAGCTAAGAATACCCTGGAGATGAGTCTTTTGTAATTTTTTACCAGCTCCATGTCTTACAAAATGCTCACATGTAGACACAAGCCTTATTTTTCTTTCTGCTCATTCTATTGACCGTTCCTTGTTGGTGACCTACCAGTGCCTGCCACCCAAACTTCCACTCCCTTAAAAAAGGCTCAGTGTGAGGAAGCCAGTGTGTTCTTAGTCAACTGAGGCAGCTACTCTGGTAGAATACTGTGAATTATCTGACTCCCGGGCTTCTTTTAGCCTGACATATAACTTCTGAGAACTTTCAGTGTTGTGACATCTTTGCCTCTGGGAAGCCACAGCTTCTGCGCCCAGATCATCTAAGGATGGTGGGACAGCATCATGCTTGGGAAGTGTAACAGCCAGCAGCAAATGATAGATTTTTAGAAGTGGAGAGTCATGGAGACCCTCTGTTACCGTGGGTTGTCAGACAAAATTTCAGAGCCCATGCTGACAAACCAGTTAGTGACTAATGGCTCCCGGAACCTCATGACTTATAGGAAGCTAATGATACCAGGGTGTGCAAAGCTGTGACTAATATTTCAAAGACTATTCATTGAGCCCTTACTTCTGGATAATACATGCAACAGATGCTGACAAGAATGTCTGGACCTCCATTCTCTATTGCATCTGCATTGTGGATGCTCTTGTAGGATGAAGGCTCCTGCCTGAGGCCTGGTGGCAGGATAGTGTTATCTGTGAAGGAGACTGCATGATAACACATTGTCCCTATCTGTTTCCCTTTCTGAATCTGATTCCAGAAATATATAAAACCTACTGATAATTAAAACACTAAGTTGATCTCTCCGAGATGCCACCAGCTCTGTTTCATCTTCACTCCATGACTTACATGTTCTCTTGGTTGTGCATCCTTTTTTTCATGACCCTTGCTTTGTATTTACAGACTTTTAGTGTAAAAAAAGGAGAACAATGAGACATTATCAGAATTTAATGCAGATGTGTGATTTCTGCAGGTATGTGCCATGGTTTTGGAGGGTAAAATGTGCAGAACTCTTGGCAGCTCCTGACCGTGCAGTTGCAGAAGGAAGGACATACTGCCTTTGTTTCTTCTCAGGCCAGCACATCTCTTTCACAGAAGGTCTGCCTTAAAAAAACCCATGATTGCATCAAAAGTCTCTCAAAGTGACAAAGACTCTCAGCAAAGAGAGATGGAATTAGAGACAGACAGCAAAACATCTGCTTATGTGGCTACTCAAAATCTCTCTTCTACTCATGATCCCTTCAAGACTGTAGGATATGTTCTCAAACCTGTCACTGCTTCTGTTCCAGGGAATTAGTATCAACAAGATAAAACATCTGTATCCCACTCTGTTTTGTGATGAAAAACAAACACTCAGAGTTAAACTCGCCAACCCATTCTCTGTGATAACAGTGGTCACAATATTGAAATTTCATTGAGCAGTTTTATTTTCTGCTATGGTAAAAAGTATTGCAGTAGTGTCAGACTATGAGACCCAAACCCCTTTTTCTGAGTTAATAGACAATAGGGTCCTAGTAATTTATTCTTTCTATATATGAAAATACTTTTTGAAAACCATATTTCAATTGTCCTGACCTATCATTCTCTCTTCTTTAGATATGTTTCAAATGTTCTCTTTTCTTCTCTGTTTTTTGCCAATTTTTAATCGCTACCTAATCATGAAGTGTTTCATAAACAAAAATTGTCAGACCTTTATACTTGGGCATGTGTTCTGCCCATATTCATATGTGATAAGATTTTTTTGGCAAGTCTTTTGGAACCTTTTGGCTCAAGCATTACTTTGTTGATTTTTTTTTGATAAATACCTAGGTGGAATTAAGTATATATAGTTATATAATTGTATAAGGAAATTCAGTTTTTCAAAACAAGGTTTGCAAGTGAACAGAGAACCATTTGAGATGTAGGAAATATTTAAGAGGACTGAATTTAAAAAACTGAAGGAACGCTTGGGACACTATTCAGTCATTTCCTTTCTTATAGATCCTATAATGCAAAAAAGGCTCATTCAGACAGATCAGGATGAATAAAAAGCAGTGCATCTCTAATAATAATCCATCTCAGGAAAAACTAAACATGTAAATATGCCTTTGAGGGACTTTTATAGTGGCATTATTATCAATGTTGAATTGTTAAGTAGAATAAATCCCTCAGAAAATTCCTGTGAAACCTTCCAAAGTTACAGTTCTGACTAGGGGTGCCTAATTTGAATATTTGTGTATGAATAACACACAACAGTAAAATTTAGGAAAACTTTTAAACTATCCTTGCTTTATAATACAATGAAAGAACAAATACTGGAAAGCCATGGAGTTTGTTGCTTCACTGCACACAGAGGTGTAGACATCACATGATATCAGTCCTTTGTGTGAAATTGTATATTTTATTAACTGAAACTCTTTTTGTAAGCTTTTCCCCTATGTTTTAGCCCTCAGAACACTGTCAGAATTCATCTCGCTTTTTAAACAGTAGCCATCCAGTCAATGGGTCCACTTACCCCCATAGACAGCTCATTTTCATTTTATATTCCTTCAGTTTAATCTACTGGGCAAATAGTTCACAGAGAAAATAGTATATTTTAATATTCTCTTTTCCTGATTTGTAGCTTTCATTTAACTCTGCTGTAATTTTGACAAGTAGTCTTTCTACTCTATTTCTTTTTTTCTTTTTTCCTGGAACTTACTTTTTTTTTTTTCCCTGGGAAAGTATGTAAGTTTCTAAAATTCTGATACTTTCAGGATAAGAACAACTTCAAGAGAAGATACTCCTTATTTCCCAGAGTACCACCCTTTTCCGACAGATTACTAGTAAGGGTCATCTTTCCCTTTCTAGTTCTTCCATCTTTACATGTATAAATATTATATTTGTTAAACAAATCCAGTTCCCCATGACATTTGATAGCTACTGAAACAAGGAGGGTTCTCTCAATCCAGGATTTTGCCTGGTTTACCATGACAGACAGACTGGAATCTCTTCTTTGTAAGGATTTGCACATGCAGAAGTTCAGACTTTAATCCATTTAGAATACTCCCTTTAACTGCCTGAGTACTTCTGGGGTTCACTAAAGTACTGTAGCAACACTTTAAACGTATATACTTATCCAAACATAATACACTTCCATACAACTGAGCTAAGAAAGATCACCTCCAGAGGTTCTGAAGGCTCTTTATTTCTTTATGCAATCACAGATAAGAATCCACTCCATGAAAGTGATTCAAAAATATAAAATAATGAGAAAAAATGCTCTTGCAGTTGCTAGGCTTTCTAGCAGTTGCTAAGAGATAGGTAGCAGTGGTTTGTGATTTTGGAAATTAGGTCCCACATTAGGCGAACAAGGACTGGTTTTAAAACTTCTAGCAGATATGTTGTCCAGGTACTGTATGAGCTAATATGCTTCCCTAATACAGTATATGTACACTTATATAATGACCATTTTAGAACAAAATTTAAGGTTCTTGAGCTTATGAAATTCTAAAAAGTTATCCTTTTACTTTTTCCTTTTCTTTTTGGCCATCGTAGGCTTTAAGAAATATCAGAATCAGAAACAGCAGGAGGACCAGAAGCATTAGAAATAGTGTGTTTGACATTTCATTTCAAGCAAGCCAGAAAGGTTTTTTAAATCATGCTGTCTGCCTTTTCTCTTTGGCACATCTTTTCCCTTTGATTTCCTTTTCATTCTCCTGAGTTTTTCATTATCTTTCCAGTACAAAACATTAGACCACCGTGCTACATAATGGAAATGAAACATTTAAGGGATACCGAATGCTGTGGCCTCACAGCAGATCAGAATGTAACTGTGATATGTGTAAGTTTAACATCTTTGAAACTCACACTTCTATTTGTATGATAGCTGAGAGTAGTGGCACCATACTGGGTTCTAAATTAAATGTGTAGGATTAATGACTTGCTCAAGACTCGGTGAGACTTTTCTATTACTGTGACTGGATTTTGAGTTTATATAAATTTGTTTCTGCCTTCTTGGAAAAATTATTAAATATGTCAAAAAGTCTTCTGAGTTGCATTTTGAACTGCAATGATCTAATTCCATTAATATATTGGATTTCTGTGACTCTCAGAACTTTTATAGAGTTCAATTTATTCCAGTGAAGATCTGATCTGGTTATGTGTCCATAACACAATTAACCAAAGAACACTGAGCATCAATTAAATGTTTTTATTTTTTAATTAATTTAATTCTTTAATTACAAGTTTTGAGAATACTGACTTCTATTTCTTTTTGTAGAATAGATTGAAAAAACCATAGAATTGAAAGCTAATCCATTAACTGTGGAGGAGTTATGGAGGACTAGAAGAGAGAGACATAAATGACCCTGTCAGTCATGAAAGGCTGAGCACTATCTGAAATCAGAAAGTTGCTTGCAAGTGCTTTTAGAGTGTTTGGTTAACTTGCACATATTTTATACTAATAGAAAAAGGGAAAAATAAAACACAAAGTGAACATAACATATACTTGTATTGGTCCAAAGAAGACTGACTTTCATCAACGTATGATTAAGTTTTAATTTAATTCACAAAAGCTGTGTTTTAATTCCTGTCCTTGGCCAAAATTCCTTCTGTTATAGTCTGAAAGAGAAATCAGTTTGAAATATTCCATCCTTTGCTCTGCCTTATGAAAAAGTGTCTCAAGCTCTGATTTTCCATCTGAAAACTGGGCACTTTGCAGCCGGAGGAAGGAGAAGCACCTACACTTCTGGGGATCTCTGACCATTGAATTACAGGATATTATGAAAGAAATCAGTATTCTTGCAGAAACTCTTGTTTCATCTCTGGGGTCTGGGAAGCTGGAAATTTGTTACCAACCCTGAAATCACCCTTAATGCTGGGCTTTTTACCATATCAAAGGAAATTTGAGTTTATTATACGACTATCATTAGGAAGTACAGGGAAAGGAAAAAATATTCCTAAGCTTGACTTAAAAGTAGTATTATAAAGTTTCTGTAACCCCCTGGAAAATTTCTGCTTCTCCCAAGCTCAGATCCAGGACGCACCTCAAGACTATTCCCTATATGTTGCTTTTCATGAAAAGGAACTGAATTTGGATAGAAAAAAACCTTTCTTACATTTCTGTTCTCATTTGTATTTCTTCTGACTGAAACTTCTCCCCTATGCATCCCAATGTCATGTCTCTTTTACTCAGAGTATCAGATGGATCTCCTTTCTCATGGATCTCTTCTGCTATCATCACTCTCTGTGTCACATGGGGAAATATTTCTAGTGTATCTTCACACTAATGAGACAAACTCATGAAACAGGCTGGTTCTTCAAAAATCCATTTGCATGAAGGAGATCTATTCTTTCCCCAAAGCCAGTAACTGAGGGAAGCTTACACTACCTTAATTTTGCATATGCTTCTACCCTTAGTTTTTGGTACACCTACCTGGAACTAATCCTTTAACTACACAGTAGTGAGAGTGAAGTTGAAATTCTAGGCCAATTTAAGGAGAGAAAGATATTTAACAAATTGTACATAATGTAATCCTGTTTACAAAAGCAACTCTGAGTAGTCCTTGAGTTGGTGAAAATCACTAGCTATTCTAAGGCTGAGTCCTGTACCAAAAATAAGAGAATCGTGTCACAAATATCATGGGCTGGGCAAAACTTTGACCTATCATGTGCTCTGACATGAAATGCAACCTTAAATTTTACAGTCTGTTTTTATAGCTGTTGTTATAGCTCATATCCTAACCGGAATCAAAGTTTTTATTTCAATCCTCAAGTTCTCAAACATCAGTGAAGTGAATGAGGTGCATTTGTTTACAGTGCTGGCAAGAAGACGTTTAAGCATTCTATGCTGCCTTATCAATCCCCTCACAAATCCAGGAGCCTTGTTTATTTGAACTGTGATCTCTAATTCCAGTATTCAGCATTGGACAGTGTATTTGAATAAAGGGGAATTTCCTCTTCTGTGGAGTTGACGTGCCACCTGATATAATCACTTAAACCTCCTTCCTCCTGTATTTAAACATTACTGCTTTAGGAGGTTCATTCAGCAAACATTATATGGATTATTCACACATGCACACACAAAAACATTTACGCTTTCATCAGCAGGAACAATCAAACACAATAAGATTGAGGTTATTTATTTTTCACTAAAACATTTACAAGATGGTTGGTTGTTACTTTGCCCTCCTAGCCAAAGGTATTACATTTAAGAACAAATTTTTCCTTATTGCCATTACAAGCAAATTGTAATGCTTGCCAAATTTGTAGAACACATATAAGGAAAATTATTCAGTGCAACACAGGACTAATATGTAATGAACCACATTTACATTTTTTTCATTAGCTACAGTTCCTGCATTTCTTCAGTGATATCTCAATTATTCTTGGAGGATAATGTTCTACTTCTGCATAAACACCAATTTGCATCCAGAGTTACAGTGTTTTTAAAGAAACATGCATGTCTACATGTATTTTTTTAGCTTTATTGAGCCAGTTTCACTAGATCTGTAGTTTTAAAGGGAGATGTATTTGAAAGATTTTAAACACTTGACTGCATGCTTTCTAAGCTAGCTGTTAGAAATCAGATTAATAGAGAACCTGCAACCAAGTATATGTAAAACTGAGTAGCTGTTTAAAGCTGAAGCTCAGGTTGTGCTTAAGAAGGATGAGACAATCATCTCTGGTCCCATCTAATCTGCCCATTCTGCTGTGGAAAGTACCTACCCACAATCATTTGACCTGTTCTGGTTTTACTTTTCTTTTTTTTCTGGGAGGATGGAGGGCAGGGGACTGACTAAATGTTAGTTCTTTATTCCATCTCATGACTCCAAGTTGCATTTTACTCAGCCGATAAATAATGTTAGTTTCCTGATCCTGTAATCAGGTAATGCTTCCCTCTTCATACTACATTCGCCTCTGATTTTCTTTGAAGATTAGTTTTTGTGTGCTTAAAACTCTTTCCTGGGGATAAAATTCTGCATACAGTTCCAGTGTACTTGCACCGGTGTTGTCAGCCTTGTCTGAGCTGACTGCAATTTGCAGGTATCTAGGAAAATAATCTAGGGAAGTATGACTTGTACCTTGTTTTGATATGGCTTCCGAGGCATTTGCTAGTCTCTGCAGTCAGACACAGCTCTCTGTCAGGTGGGCATGTGGTCTCAGATGGGGCTGTTGGCCTTTTGTATTTCCAATGGGATGACTCAGGGATTTGTCACTTAAATACAGCATTAGATTGCTATGCCTTTAGGTTACTGTTTATCCCTTCAATGTACCTTGCAGGCGTGAGGGCAGAAAAAAGCCATTTCTAAGATTTTCTGTTGATGTTGTTGGGCACTGGAAGAAGCTCCCCAGGGATTTTGTCATGGCACAAACCTGACAGACTTCAATAAGTGTTTGGACAATGGCACATGCTGTAATTCTTGGGTTTGTCCTGTATAGGAACAGGAGTTGGACTCCACAGTCCTTGTGGGTCCCTTTCAAATCAGGGCATTCTATGATTCTGTGGTGTGATTAGGGGTAGAAGAGTCCGCCTGAGAAGCCTTTTTTTCTTCATAGTGGTGCAAGGAAGTGAGAGTTGGAAACATAAGGCAAAAGAGTTGTTTTGTGCAGGTCTTAATATCTCTTAACAAGAAGATGAAGCTCCCCAGACACTTGTACTTTTCCTCTGTCTGTGAACAGCCTTTTGTCACTGTCTCCTCTCCCACCTTTGGTCCTGTTGCTTGCTCCATCTCTGTGTCTTGCTTTACCTTAAACTCAAGAATTTAAGTGGATAAAGTTCCTTATTTAAAACTTATTCCTCTATGCCTCAAGGATCAACTTGAGCTACCTGAATTAGATGAATCTTTAACGAGGGACACTTTTTCCTCCTCTAGGCATAAAGATATTAAGCTCCTAGGACAGGTTTTCTTCAGTCAGAGCAGGAGACTTCTACTACACAGTTTCTGATTTGCAGTGAAGTTGAGAAAAAGAAAAAAAGCCTCTTAAGTAAAGAGAAGCAAAGATAAGCACACCTCCCATCAAAACTTAAAAATATCTGAGGGAATCATCAAAGTATTTCCCTTCTCAAAAGATAGCTGCAGACCTCTAGACTAGTGCTGGGTTGTGTATTTAGATGATAAGATTAGGAATCTGCATGCTTTTCCGAAATATATCCCATAAACAGGCTTTGAACCCTCCAGGGTATTTCAGAAATGTTAAGGATAGAATTTTGTGAATGACTACAGAGGGCTGAGAATATGCAGAGGCATTTTAGAGTCCGTATGCACACTTGGTATAGGAAAGAATCTTGCGTAGGATGGCTGCATTTTTAAAAACATTTTTTCCTAAATTGTTTCTATTCCCACCCCCCCCACCAAAAGCATACCAAATATATGTAACAAGAAATAAAACAAGGAGGTGAGAGTTGGAAACAAAGGAGTTATATCAGCACACAACAAAGAATGGATAAATTTTCTTGACAGGCAGAGCCTCAAAACAACTGCAAAGAAGGGAGGCTAACAATCCAAGTTGCTTAAAGATCCAGATCTGATCAAAGTTCACATAAAGACTCGTCAAGGGTAGCCTGAGATATGGGATTCATAGACATAGGGGCAAGCTAAGGTGAAAAACTTTAGGTTAAATTAATCTAAAAGGGTTATTTCAATGCATTCACATACAGGGAATCTAAATAGTCTGTACAGACATGGACAGATATTTTTGTCAGATGAAACCCAGGCGCAGTGTTCATGTACACCTTCGGTATGCAGTAAGATATTTAGAACAGAGCACATTTTCCCCACTGTCCCTTGTTCCAGGGAGCTTTCCAGGAGGACCACATTATCTTCACCCCAGACACTGGCAGTAAAACACCCAAAGTGGTTCATTTTTCTGCAGAAATACTTCTGTGGCTAGGTGCTATATTGATGGCTTCTTACAGAAAAAAATTCTGATTTCACAGAAGCCTTTATATAGCAGATTAATTTGCCTTTCTTTCTTCGGTGTTATGATACAAAATATATTCCATTTGTGAAACTCTTGGGTTTAATCACTACCATAATAGAAAGAGAGGTATTTCAAGTAACCTTTTATTTTAATCATTGAATTGTACCCTATTTTGATCAAGACCTAAATGACAAGGACATTTAACAAATAATAGCAACACTTGTGCCATGATGTAATGACTAAGTCTGAAATTGGCTTATCTTAAACCTATGAAAATTATTGAATCTTATTTTACCTGAATAATTTCAATGACACATTAACACAGATAACAAGTAACAATCTAGTCAGGACAGGAATACAGTTCAAAACTTTGCTCACTCATAAATTCAGTGTTTTCTAATTTTAGTTTGATTAAAGGAAATGTGCCCTAGATTTTGTGGAAACATTTCCTTCTGAGCAATAAAATTTGCTTTCCAAATAGTGTTTGTAATTTATTTCTAATTGTATTTGGAAAACAAGTAATGATAAAATAACTGTAGTATTCCTGTTGTGTCTAGCTGATATACTTTGCCCCCAGCATAAGAAGCATAGCAGAGATTTAAAATTAAACAAAAATTTCTTGTCAAAGTTGACAGGTTAAGGAGATAAGCTGGTGCAATTAAAGAGAAAGTAGATAGGATATTATATCACAGCATGAGCCAAGATTTTCAAGTTGGTTCTCAAGGGTGAAAAGATAGAAGATTACATATAACTAAGGGACCTGCTCACCTGAGTGTAATTGCAATTGGAACAAGATAAGCTATCATACAAACATAACAAACATCTTCTTTGCTAGTATTATATAATTTGTATGAATGTCATACAAATATTCATACAAATAGTCTCATTTCCAGCCTTGGGTTTTTTGCTATTTAAAGTGACTCTTCCTTTTTTGACATACTAAAAATCTAAGCTGACCTCCTGAATTCAACTCCAAAGTGCATGCAGCAGTAAGCTGAGCTCTGGCAGCTGGACAATCACATGATGGAACTCACTCCTCTGGTGCAACTGGGAATTGCTTCACATGGCACAATGAGCACATCCTCCTCTTGTTGTGTGTTGATTGCACAGATAAAAATTAAGTAGTAGCAATTATGTTTCAGGTTATTCATCCACAATAAACACCTAACTTGAACTACTCTCTCACCATATTCAGTTTGCCTTGCACAAGCTATTTGTCTGCAGTAGGATGCCAACACATTTCTTTCCTATGGAAGAACTCCATGAAAAAATAAAATTACACACCAAATGCAGCTAGGAGATAAAAGAATAGAAGCAAATACCAGTGCAATGAGAACAGGTGTGTGGGCATAAGTTGCCACATTCAGATAGGACTGAATGTTTGGGACATGGCATGCCACTTCACTAAAATTTTGAATTTTACTCCATTTACATTTCAGGCTCACTGACAAAAATCACTACAGCTCCGGACTGTTTTAGTGAGCTAGGATCCAGGAGCTGCCAGTGTGCCAGAGACTTGGCAAACCTTCTTTTCACAACCGTGTTTTTTCCCATTTAATAAGTAACTCAACAGCTTATTCACACTTGAGTATTAGCTATGTATGAATTTCTTTACTTAGAGAGGCTGAAAATATCTGTGAACAAACATAGCTTATCACAAAAAGCTCTAGCTTACAGCACAATGATGTAAATCAGGATAATAAGGCAGCTCAGAAAAAAAAAAAAGAAATACTCAAAACAGAAAGCTTTAAGGTTAGAGAAAATAAACCTAGAGACTGCTTCTTGTTTCTTTTGTTCTCCATCCTGTGTTTCCTCTCAGGCAGACACATACCCCAACTTTTGAACTGGCACATCTAATGGCTTGCACTGTCTCTGTGTGGTGGTTTGGCCCTAGACACCAGACACCAACAGAGCTTCTCTTCCACCCCCAGCAACACAGAGAAAAAAATACGAAGAATAAGAGAAAAAACCACCTCAAATATAAAAATAAAAACAGTTGAATAGAGGAAGGTAAGATAACAGTTTAATAAGAAAAGAGAGGGAAAAAACCCAAACCACACATGCCCACCCCAGCCAGAAAATAAGCCTCCAAAGAGTAGTCACCTCAAAAGCTATTACAACCATCCTCTGTTTCTTGTTTAACACTGGGCATGACATTGTATAGTATGGAGCATCCCCTCAGCCATTTTGCATCATCTGTCTTGGCTGTGTCCCCTTTCAGGTTTCATAGATGTACTCACTCAAAGAAGGTTAAACTCTCCAAGTGCTATTGTTTCATCCATAAAAGGAAGATTAATTCCAACCCAGCTAGGTCCAGTAGGCTCTGGTACGAGTCCAAAGATACGAGGCCTATAGGGTACATGAGGTCTGAAGTACTAGACTGTAATCAGAGCCCATCAAACTCTGCAGCAGCTTTTTACTTAGATGGGAACCTGTCATAGCTATCCTCTGCAAGCAAAGAAAGTCCCCAAACAACCTTCTCTTTAACCTCTCAGTTCTTCAGAAATAGGTATCTGAAGGTTACTTCCGTGCTAACAACCAGCTCCACTAGTTGCGAGGGCGGGGAAGGAAACAAAATAAAGGAATGACACCTATGAATGTGAGCAAGTAGTAGGAGAGAAATTCATCCCCCTTGACTAGACTAGTAAGGTAGTAGGATGCCTTAGTGGGTGCACAAAACCTTGTGATTCTGTGATGCTAACTGGGACTTTGTGTCCTCAGGCTGATTTATCAGCTTCTGTCAGCAGCAGATGTCCTTTTAGGAGCCTGCAGAGACTGGAATGCAGCTGTGAATCCCTTGGCCTTGGGAAAACTTGAAGGGCAGCAGAGGACATGACATAAACCTTGTGAGTGATGGATAACAGCTGGTTTGGGAACCAGTTACGAACCTCTACCAAACCAGATGGAAATCTCTCCAGGGCATCTTTGAGTCTGTGATTAGCCACTCTCTAGCTGTCTAAAAACATGTTTCTTCTTTCTTTTTTTTTTTTTTTTCATCCTGAGAAACAGGTATGTGATGTAAGGTACAGTACACGGGCAGGAAAGAAAATAAGCAAAGAAGGAAAAGCAAGCAAGAAGTAATGAAACAATAACCTGGGTTCAAAGGTGACTGACTTCCAGGATTCGGTGGAGGCTGCCTACCTACCAGGCAGAGATGCTGTGACCCTGTAGTGCAGGACACATAGTCCTAGACTCTGCTGCTGAAGAATACTTTTGTAGTTTTTTATGGCAAATCCTAGACATTTCTTGAGGAAAAATGGGAACTCCTCAATTTTAATTTTATTTGACTTTATTTGGTCTATAAATTGTTGGATTCAATATTATGTGTGGCAGGATTACAGTTGGTGCAGCAACAGGGTAACAGAATCTTTTTTTTCTGCCTTTTAATTCTTAATATCAAAATTATTTTTAGTTTTTTAAAAAATAAAAGTAATTACATAAGCAATAAATTCAATAAGGATGTCATAAATATATTCAAAGCCATATAATAGAGACACTTTCCATGGCTTTGGAAAGAAAAAATCAAGCAGGAAAGCTTAGCATTACCAAGTAATATCTGACATAGTGTATGCAAAGCATGAACTGAATATAGCAAGTATTTAAAAATGGTAATTGTTCTACCACAGAAGAAGGTAATTCATTTGAGAAATAAAATCTCCTTTTCCCCCTTGGAAAAATTCCTTAATAGTGTTTAAAATAGTAATGGACTAGAGGGAGCTCAGAGAATATTTTAAGTAACAATTTCCATACAAATATAGCTAAAGCCTATTCAGCTATGCATTTCTGTGCATCTCTCATCAACGTATTTGACTAATGTTAGTCCCAAAAATTTATTTTCATTGATTAGTGGCTTTTAAAACAAATGTGTTCTAAACACTGGTGGATTTATTTTCCACTTGAAGCATAAAATGTTGGACTATAAATTCAACGCTTTTCAAACCACAGGTGAGATACTGCAGCAAGTTACCTGCTCTTGCTCTGTGAGTAAAATTCTCTTTTCCTCAAGACAGTTAAAGTTTTGCTTATCCAGCCTTTGCTGTTTGCATGCACTTCTTGGCAACAGAGTTGTTTCTGAGATCTGGCAAGGGCCTTATGTTTTTCATAACAGTCCCAAAAAACATGGAAAGGGGGTTATGGTTCTGGAGGAACAGGAGTGAGTGACAGAAGAGATGGTAAGACAGTTTTGACTGAAGCATGTTGTGACTTTACTGACGGCTGATTGTGCCGGTTGCCAGTTTCAGCAGAGTATCTAAAATTCTGCGCTATTTTTACTGGTTTTGTTTGTTGTTTAGAGAAGTCATGTCGTTACATTTCCTGGCTTAGTCCTGCTTGAAATGGAGAACACAGAGATGGATTTGAATAATTCAGATAATCAGTGTCTTCTTTACTGACTATGTTATATATGTGAACTTAGAGCTGAGTTTCCAGACTGACAGCCACGCTGTTGCCAGTTGTGTAGGTATGTTTTGGGAATAGCGAAATGCCATCTTCAGGGCTGTCAATTCAGCATTTGAATAGAAACAGGACTCACACATATTTAAAGGACTGTACTCTGCATACATTTTAAATACACTTTACTATTACGGAGTCTAAAGGGCAAGATCAATCATTTCAGCTGCCCTCACCTGCCGAGCTGGAGTTGGCATCAGAGTTTCACGAGTACTGCTCTCTTTCTCACTGTTGCTCAGGGTCTGGGTGAGAAGAAGTCCCAAGGGCACATATTCTGCTTTGGCAAAGTTCGTTAACGAACTATGTTTATTATAAATAATCCCAGTAAATAATTGTGACAATTCCATTTTTTTACAGATGTTTTTTAAACTCCCTAATTAAGATATAAAAGTTCTAGCGAAGTGTCACTCAACATCAAAGACAACCTGACCTGCACCACATATATTTTCTGTTAACTGGCAAAGCTATGGACTCATCCCAATTCAAAACAAAGTTTTATGCATCCTCTTCAATTGTAATTCGTATACATTTACTGCCAAAGGGAAATATCAATATGAAATTAAAACATCTTCATAATTCCGAGTGCTAGCTGTGTGATTCAGTCAATTAACTTGCACTAAGGTATTCTCAAAGTTAATAGCAGATGATTATTTGATTCTGTTATCCTTTTAAGATCACCGGTATTGCTCATCAAAACCATCAAGGAAATAAAAGCTGTGGTGCTTTTATTTTCTGGTTGATGTTTTAAACATGTATTTCATTATTTAAATGTCCATAGAATCAAATTCTTTTATTGCTCTGAAATAACACAGTTGCAACCAACATATTAAAATAATATTAGAGATACAAATTTAAATCAAAACAAGGACATCTCTAGTGTAGGTTGTCACTTCAAGTGAGTGGACTGACAGTTGAAATGAGAATTTTTTTTCTTTTGTCAGTTCTTGTTAGACTCTTAACATAAAAATAATGTACTGTGAAGTAATTTCTTTACCTTTCATTGCTTGAATAAAATATAACTAGAATGGCTACTATGAAAACTGAAATTAACATAAAAAGGAATATAAAGGCTTAATATAATGCCTATCCCTCACGGCCGTAGAACAAGTACCCTAACTGCTATGTCTTTTGTAGAAAACATGAGTCTTCCAAGCAAAATGACTGTGTACATTCCTGTTCTGTGTTTGTATAGAATAAGATTTTATTGCTGAAATGGAGGCCAACAATAATGGCATTTGTTGCAGGTGGATTTGAAAAACATAAACTAAAACAAGCATAAAATACCGTTTAATGTGATAAGCACTGTGGTTACAGGCACTGTCAGCTAAGATATTTGTCTTAAGTAGGATTTGTGAAGAACAAAATATATTTAATTGTGCTGATGAATTTGTAGCAACATTGCCCTAGAAAAGTGCTAGTTGACGGTGTTATTATCTCTGACAAGAATGCAGAGCAGTTGGGATGCATATTGGAGAAATGCTTCATACTTAATGATGTGAAGTTAGTATGAGACTTCAACATTTTACTGATAGAGCTGTGTTTATTTTTAAAGTCTCTGTTAATTTCTTACAAGTTCAAAGTGTTTATTTATTTAAATAACTTGCTGAATAAATTAAAAAATGTTAACTTTCTTCATGGTTGAGAACAATAAAAGTAATGTATGTTCCTTTTAACATTCTGATATATGTCAGACAACCCAATTTGTTTTTTCCTCTTTTAGTATTTATCTTGTTCTAGTCTACAGCTGATAACTTCATTTTCAAAGCCTTAACAACCGGAGGGTTAACCTGCAATAGTCTCTTCTTACTTTGTCCTCTTTTTGCTTCTAAGAACTCTTTTATTCTAACCCCTCCTGATTATAAATTGTCTTTCATTTTATCATGCAGGATTAGTACTGCCTCCATATTCTCATGTGTGTGTATAGATAGATAGATAGATAGAGTTATAAATTAAAATTTTGGGGTTTTTTTTTGTTATGAAAAATTCTTTTTCCTTTTCTTCCACATTTTCTAGGTAGTAAATATTCCTGATATTGAATCACATAGTCACCAAGTGTCAGCATTACAGCACATTATACATTGCTTGAATGCAAACTTGTCCAACATTTTTCCAGGACTATGGCAGAAGTTGCATTAAAAAAAATATAGTCAGATGATAGGATAGTAAAGAGACACGTCACACAGCAGGATACTTATGAGCAGACTAGCTTGTTTGTTTGATCACTTATTTGTTGATGGCAGAAATAGCAAAATATTCTGAGAATTATATGCCCATATTTTCCATTTAAATAGAATAAACATTCTTGTAAAAATATTGTCATTTCTATTTTGGTAAAAAAGATATACAACAAAGATTTATCTTAATTTCTGTCAAAATTTAGAGTTACTGGGAAGCTCCAAGAGAAGTGATTTTGCACAAACACAGGAAGACATAAAGAATATAAAAAACAATTTAAGATTATATGTTGTACCTTTGCTCAGTTATAATAATAATTTTCTTGATACACAGAGGAAATATATTTTTTCACTATGAGAGCATTATAAGAATAAGATTAAATTACAGTAATTAGACTGGATAAGAAAAAATGGAGAAAATTGCACTGTACCAGTATAATGAATGTTTTGTAATCCTGAGAAGAAAAATAATGGTATTTCTATAATTTTTTTACTGACTTTATAGTTGATAAAGCAAATGAAGATAATTCATAATTTTCCATATTGGAAAATCTATTTCATAACCTGTAGGTGCTTCTGTACGCTTTAAAATCTTAATATCTCATACTTACACTTCCCTTAAAAATAAAAGTGTGATTATTACCAGTCAACTCAGAAGAGATACATCATTGGTCATTTTAGTAAAATGTACAGAAAGATTCTGAATACTAGCTACTTCTAAACTATTATTCCATATTTAAGGATATCAGTCTCATATTTTTCAGGTTTGCACAGAACAGCACATTTTCCTTCACAGTTAAGTACTAATATTCCACTTTGTCCCTTAGCTCAAAAAATGCACTCAGAAGTTCTGATTGTGCTTGGTACCATAAGAAGTGGTGAGGAACTGAGTCCAGATTTCAGTGAAGAGCACTGACAATATGTGTGATAAATTCACTAGGTTTCTCAGAAGGTTTTCTTGCTTACAATAGTGTTTAAATAATAAGGAAAGAATTATGTTATAAAATGCTAAATATATGTTCTATCTATATGGATTGAATGACCTCCAGGGATCCATTCAGCCTGATTTATCCCATGATATTATAAAATATGTATGAAACTATCAAGAAAAATAAGATTATATAATTATTTTATCTTATTTCATTAATTTCACATGGTTTATATTAATAACCTTAGATAGGGAACTTCAAAGCAGTTAAAGACTGCATCTTACAGCTCAAACACTGGATCTTTGGTTCCTCTAATTTGTCATTAATTGACTGTAAATACCCTGGTTGACACTTACTGCTTTACTTTTGTGTAAGGTGGTGTATAAAATGATTGAACAATAATGAAAATAAACTGAAACTGTGCACCAGCTTCATTTAGGATAAATGTACATTGAGTCACAGGCACGAATAAATGATAGAGCTGTTAAAATATTGACCAGTGTTATAGTATTTCTTCTGTAAAACAGTTTTTCTCATTCCACTCACATGTCCACAGTTAACTGGAAAATATGCGGCTTGGTTCTGACCAGAATCAGTGCTGCTGATGTCAATGGAGAAACAATGGTGGAGAAGTGACAGTGTCTGACTGCTAATTTTTAAATTTTATTTATTTATTTGTTTTTCCTACATTGGTCCATTGAGAACCTGAGGCAGTGGGCTGCCTGCTGCAGTCCTCACAGGTCTCTGCCAGCAGTTAGCTCTGCTATGACTGAGTGCTCCCAGGCTGACACAAGAAAGGCAGATGCCACCCTTGAAAGAAAGCTAGATGAGATCCAGCTGACAGTGCTTGAAGGGAAGCACTCTTTTCCTTACACAGGCTGGCTTTACTGTGACATTAATAACTGCTTTGACAGCGGTTGAACAAAAATGACCAAGATGCTGCTGTACCCAGCTGGGTCGGGAGGCTGCTCATGGCTTGGATGATCACACTCCTCACTGGGGAAAAACCTGGCTGGATGGCCAGGGCTGGGGAGTGGTGCAGAATTGAGCTCTGTCCAGCTGCCAGCTGGTCATTACTAGGGTTCCCTAGGGCTCAGTATTGGGGCCAGTTCTGTTTAATATCTTTATCAATGACCAGAATGACAGGATGGATTGCAGCCTCGGTGATTTGGCAGGCAATACCAAGCTGGGCAGGAGTGTTGATCTGCTGATGGTAGGAAGGCTCTGCAGAGGGATGTGGACAGGCTGAATTGATGGGCTGAGGTCAATTTTATGACGTTCAGCAAGGCCAAGTGTTGGGTCTTACACTTTCATCACAACAACCCCATGCAGCAGGCTTGGGGAAGAGCAGCTGGAAAGCTGCCTGGTGGAATAGAGGCTGGAGGTGCTGATCAACAGCCGACCGAAAATGAGCCAACAGAGTGCTCAGGTGGCCAAGAAGGCCAATGGCCTCCTAGTCTGTATCAGAAATGTAGGAACAGCTGCCTGGGAAAGCTGTGAAGTTGCCACCCCTGGAAGTGCTCAAAAGGCTGTAGTTTGGTTTCTTGAGGATATGGTTCAGGGGCTAACACAGGGGTGCTGGGTTAACAGTTGGACTCAATGACTGTAGATGTCTTCTCCTATGCAAATAATTCTTTGATTCTATCATTAAGTAGGCTGGAAGACATTACACACATTTGGGTTTCTTTTTCCAGAGAGGAGTGGGACTGTGCTTGTCCTGATGAGATTCCATTCTGGGTATCTGCATACAGTTTTTCATAAATACCTATTGTCAATTTGCATTATTGGCTTTAAGGTTATAGTATTCACTATGTTTCCTAAACTATTTGCTGGTATGCATGGCTAAACACTTTTCTATATCTAGAACAGAAGTTCTTGTACTTCAAGAGCATTAAACAGTCTAAACAATGTGTATAAATTTTCCAGGGTAAGACTTGTCTTGCAAGCTAATAATAGATACAAATAGTGTTTAATGTGAAAAATAAGCTTGAGAAAATTTTAGTCAGATACTAATTGAAGTTACAGAAATTCTCAAAAAAGTCTGTACAAAAACATATCTGTTTGCAACTGTGCTATCAAATATGACATAATAGCGCAACTGGATTTAAATCTGATGTTGAATCTAGATGACAGAAAAGTTTATATTCTCCTGAAGAGTACAGTTTTTATAGCAGACAGGACAGTGATGTCTGGTCTGCAGAGAGAAAAGGACAAATGCACATATTTCAATTTCTTCAGCAAAATTTCGTAATTGACATGAATATAGGACAGATATCATGTCTGATCAACATCAAATGCTTGTTTCTGCTACTATAAATCCATAAAAGGTTTTAAATATGTGCTGCTGTGAAGCAGAAATCTGCTCAGAATTTCTCATAGAAGAGAAAGCATTTCTGTATAGTGTTTCTTTGCCAAATCAAGGTTTCAATTTTTGTTTTTCTCTTTATGGTTTTATGCTGTTGCTTCTGAAGAAATAACTTGCTTTCTGCTTGCCAGAGTGCCTGAAGTCCTTTTAAACACAAACATGGCTAAAGAAAAAAATGTCTTTATTTTAGCAAAATAAAGGCTTAATTTCTTCTTGACTATGAAATTGAAAAAAAAAGTTGCAAGGCAAAAAAACCTCTCTTAAACCAGTAAATTACAGTTCTAGATCACTCTTAATATCAGAAATCTTCTTTAATGGCTCCAGAATGTAAACTTGGCTCAGCATGTAAATCATGAGAGTTCTTTTCTTCTCTCCCCATGAAACACCTTACACTAGAGCACTATCCAAGGCCACTTTGATTCCTCAGTTATAGTGTTGTGATAACACAGATATTTCAGCATCATTATTCATTTTGGATGCATTTCTCCTGTAGTCCAAATCCACATAAACATGAAGGCAGCAGAAGCAGGGAGCTGGCTGTGGGTCTCTTGATCCTCAGCCACCTCATTTTGTCAAGGCACTATTCCTCTGTGATTGCTATTTCCTACTTACAGTCCTGGAACATGGGTTCAGATTTTCAGCCCTCATTTGCAGAGGATTTGGGACTGTAAGCATATGAAGAGCCAGACCTAGTTGCAATAGGTTTCTGTTAGCAAACACCTCTGTTAAGTAAGCATAATTCTCTGTTTTCTTTGGCTGATGCAGAAGCAGTTGCTCTGAAGCTATTTTTCTTGATTTTTAGAGACTTCAACACAGTGACTGCTTTGTTTAACAGTTCTCTGAGGCTCCTGATGTAAATACCTTTCTCCATTTTCAGTAGTATCACATTTGTATACACAAATAATTGAGAAACTAAGTTAAAGTAGGCTAAGTTAATGTAGCCGTATACATTCTTAATAAAGACAGTCTTAGTTCATACTCACTGTTGGTTGAATATAGAGGTTGATTTTTCTGCTTAGTTTCTGCTACAGTACACAGGTTTCCATGATGAGTTAAAGGGTGTATTTCAGATTCAACCACCAGAATTCATCTTTTTTAAATGATTCTGGTACTGTCAGATAATTATAATGTGCCTTCCCTAGCAATAATGGGCACCACAGGAAATAAAACTGCTGTACAGACTTAATCAAATCTGAATGACAAGGTCATTGGAAAGTTAAATGCTTTTTTTTTTCCATATTGACAATGTGCTCCACAAAAAGAACTAAGTTCAAATGTAAGATAATGCACCCAATCATTTGCTCAGAGTTTTTGTTTCATTAGAGTCATCTAATTGCCTGTTAATTACTTAAGAGCAGCAGCCATTGTAAAGTGTGCATTGCTGAGATCTCCAGTGTTTTACAGAGTAAAATCCTGTAGTGCCTGCAGTTCAGTATCTGTTTATTTTCAATTTTTATTCATTAATGCCATATGCACATTTAATATATGCAAAGTCTATCTTCAATCACAACTGTTTCATTATTAAGGCCTTAAAATTTAAATAACTGACAGAAATTTCATTCTGCATGCCTTTAACTTGCCTCATATCTTCATTTTCTGCAAACAAAAAATGAAACTAGTGCAGCTCAAAGGCCTGAAGTCTTTTGTTTGAACTAACGGAATAAAAGAGAGAGAAACTTCATCAAAGGTCAGATCTCCCCTCCTACCCTTTTTGAGCTGGGGAAAAGGCTGACTTGAAGGAAAATCTCTATTAAGTTGCTATGAATTGCTTTTGAGGAGAAGGTATTGCTCAAATCTATGGGTTGTCCCAAAAGACTCCAGGACTATTTATTTTCGCTTTCTCTCTCAAGTTGTCTTTCACCTTGTTCTAAAGTCCTGAAGATGTATGTCAGAAAGAGTCGAAAAGAAAAGAAAAGAAAAAAAAAAAGAGAAAAGAAAAGAAAAAAAGAGAGAAAAAAGGGAGAAAATTGTTTTGTGTATGATTCAAAAAGGTTGGGCTTGTCTGAACACCATAACCTAGAAAAGAAGTTATTTCCCCTTCCCTCCCCTCCCCTCCCCTCCCCTCCCTGCCCTTCCCAGGCATTGTAGATTATGAGAGTTTTATGAACCCCAATATTCCTGTTTATAAATCCCTGCTTTTTAACTTGAAATGTAAAATGTCATAGGCTCAAAAGTAAAAATAAGGCTTAATTTAGCATCACAATATCCACAGGCAGAGCTTTTCGACAGACAGGTGACCCATCATCCGAATGAAAATTTCTTTTCAGCAGGGGTAGTATCCATCAGCTGCTGATGTCCTTAACGTCTGGTTGAAAAGTTGCACCATGCCTGATATTTTTGGTTTGCTTTGCTTTGGTTTGAGTGGGTTTTTTTTTGCTTTTGTTGGTTTGAGTGTGTGTTTGTTTAGGTGATTTTGTTTTGTTTTGTTTTGGCTTTTTTTTTCCTTGAGAAGCATTGGGTTTTCTTTGGTAACACCAAATTGATTGCAAACTTTTTACTGAAAGAAAATGTTAGAGGAAGGAAAATGTTAGATGATTATTTTGAAGACTGGGAGTTAGGCTGTAGGAGTAACATCATATTATATAGACCAAAAGTTAAACTTGCCGTGTACTTGCCTTTCTCCCAACAACATAACAGGAGGAATGTGTACAGAAGAAAGATGGGATAATTTTCTCAGCATGAGCCACAGTTCAGTTCTATGTATGATACTGGGAGAGAACAACTCTGGATTCTTTGCTGTTATTTAATCTTCTGATAACTCCCTGTGTATTTCCTCATAATGTGAAGTAAAAAAGTTGCACAAGTGGCAATTATCCTGTCCAAATCCCCTTCCCATCTGATATCCAATAAGTCCTGGATGTTTTGGAAGCCACCAGGCTTTACTACAAATACCTTAGGAATTTTGCAAATGACTGAGAGAGGCCATTTCTTCTTCAACATTGACATTAAGAATCGGTAAAGAATTCAAAAGTAGTCTTATGCAGTTTCTTTTTTTCCTCTGTTTTTATTTGATATTAAAAAAAGCAATTGATCATATGTTTTTAATACATAACATTTATGTGTCGCAAGACCTGAGGAACTCACAAATCGCTGAAATTTTATGGACTGGAGTAAATTTCCAAATATTTGGAAATAAGGTTTTTTATATTTTCCTAATATTAACTTATTGGCACTGAATAAATAGGAGATTATGATGTTTAGAATAAATAAGTAGCAATACAGATCAGGTGCTGCACTTGCACTATGTATTTCTTCCTTATATTTCTAGTTGTTTTTCTCTTATGCACCATGAATCTGACAAAATAAGGCCTCCTGAGTTTTGTAAGGAAGAACTTCTTCTTTTCACTTTGTAATTCAAGGAATTTTTGGGACATAGTTATACATTAGCAATCAAGGCATAACCTTTGGAAGGTATGCATGCCATGGTAACAATCTCTTCCTGCAGTTCCAAAGTGTCTGCTCCTTTTGTAACATATCTGCAGTGGGTTGCTAGGAAATGAGTCTGAGCAGGAATACATGTTGCAAACAACGCTAAAGGAAAGACATGTAAAGCAAGAAGAAAAATTTTTAATTTAATTTAATTTAATTTTATTTTATTTTATTTTCTTTATTATTTTATATTCTTTCCTCCAGCTGAAAGCTGCAAATCAAATTAGAAAAAACCAGAATTTTGGAAAGTGTTACTCTTGCAGAATATTTCTCTCTATCATATAATCTTCATGGTAGCATTAAAACTAAAACATATAACTACAAGGTAATCATCTAAGGACATGAATAAAGACAGTTTATATGTAGGATCAACAGGTGTACGGAACAGAGCTGACAAATTTTTTGTCATGCACACTCTTTTTATGGCTTTCCATTTGTCTTTGTTTCTCTGGTGTGCTGCAATAATTCTCAATTCCTCGACCCATTTACAAAAATACAGTATAGATCCCACTTCAAAAGATTTTGTCTCCATTATTTCCTTCAAGTGAAGAATCACTTTCATCTTAAACACTAAAGCTTTGTGTGGCACAATTCTGTTTTCTGTCAGTAGAATAATGTATATATATTTATCTTTATTCAAATCTGTAACTATAACACAGTAACAAAAGTACAGGTGAATATTATACTCAATTTTACTGAGAAGTCTCATTAAGTAGTATTTTATCTTGACTTTCAAAGGAAGTGGACTGTGCATGAAAGCATGGTGTAGATGTCTCTGTCTTCCCTTCTAGTGTTTGAAGCTATTTCATAGCCTCAACCAATTTAGCCTTTTTAAAGGACAGATTTGCAGGTAAAGAAAAGATATCCTGTTAAGAGGTGGCTTGCATATTTAACCCTTATCAATTCACCAGAAAATCCACATGAAGGGGAACTGTGTACCCACACAGTAAATGTTCAGATGGAAATTGAGTGTACTTAGAAGCCAGATAAAGAAATACATATTACATTTTTTCTAATACAGAAAGGGCTTCTTGTTAATAGCAGACATTAATTTGAAGCAGTGTTTCTGTATACTGTTTTTATTTTAAAGTTAATAAGTGTTCTGCATAATGAAGGTATTAAGGATTAACAGCACTGTGCTTCTACAACTTATGGTAGGCAGTATAAAGTGAATTAATGTTCTAAAAATAATCAGTGATATCTTAAACAAAACAAATTATGCATCAGCTGTGATGTCCAAGAAAGAAAATTCCAGTAATTTCTGACTGTATTTCACATGTTTATTTCTCTTTGCAATTTTTAAATGGGTAAATGAATCACTTGACTCAGAATGTTAAAAAACCTCAACTCGATGGAAATATGGAGAATAGCAAAAAAATATTAAAAATTATTTTTCTCATTTATACCATTTGGCACTGCTTCAACTGGTTATCACTCCATCTGATTTAAAGTGAAAAAATTCCTAATAAAACTTCAAAAGTCTCAGTGATTCTGTCACAGCCATCTTTGTTGCAATAAAATGAGAATTGTTGCCGCATTTCTGACAGTAGGGAGCTTCTTCTGGTGATGGACAGTTAGGATCTCAACTTGAATTTCAGGTAATACATCCCAGTTTTCCAAGTAGTGTATTCATTTAGTTTATTGAACTGTGGTTATATTTAAGCTGTTCCTCAGTAGTTAAGCAAAAAAATGCCATCTATTTTCATGCTGAGGCCACTACTGCTAAAAAAAAATCAACAGAACAAAAAACATTGGAGTTCTAAATGTGAGCAGTTTGATCTTAAACACGTGAATATTTTTGCTCTAAGAGTTCTGGGACGCATTGTTTAAAAATGCGGAGGGACATGGGGATATCTTGCTTTATAGGCCCCTTCTAAACTCTCCTTGATTTACTTCCTAGTTGGGAATAGTCCATACATGAAACTCACAGTGTTCAAAAGTGAGCTGCAGAGCCTAACTGCCCAGGGTGCTCCCTCTTTAAGCAGTGGTGGGACAGAGAATGGAATAGGAAAACCAGGCCCTGTTTCGCAAATGGAATAGCACAGCAGGGAAATGGGTCATCCTGTATCACTGTTAGGAGAGTAACAGAACATGTTAATCTAAAATTATCTTCTAAGAAGATTGGAGTATGGGTGTGTTACATTGTCGCTGTGAACTACCTCTAGTATATTGGGACACAAACCCTTAGGATTATTTTGCCAGCGATTTAGTGAAGGAAGTGAGTTTTGGTTAGGAATCCTAGGGGAATAAGGGGTAAAAGGGTTATATTCACAGAGTGCAAGGAATAAACTGCCTGACAAAGCTTGTCCTGTCATGCTTGTTTATTTGTTTGGGTAACACACTGGGACTTGTAAACAGCAGTGCTCCAGGTGAGAAGTCATTACTTCTTCACAGCTATCATAGCTGTAAGACACTGAACAAGGACCGTCAGTTGTCTCACTTTCTCACACACACAGAGAAAAGGGACATATATTTCACCTTGTGAGTACTGTAAAATAAGAATCAAAGTCAGGACATATCAAACCCTGCCAGAAGAGTTTCATAAATGTATACATATATCATGCAAATAGGACCTAGGAGATCAAATCAAGCTCTTATCAGTTTCCCTATATGTGACACATTTACAAGAAAAGATGTGTGAATGTACGACTTTTTTTCTTAGCTACATTTGTGCAGTGTATAACCTTGTCAAGAGGAAGAGCTCTTAGTGGTTTCACTTGCTCTTGCAGAGTCCTTCACTTTGTTTTATGCATAACATTTTTGAAACCTAAGGCAAAGGCAGCGCCCAACAGTTTGTGCCTTTGTTACAGCAGTGGTGCCACAATTTCTTTTTGGTGCCA
This sequence comes from Origma solitaria, assembly GCA_013397895.1. Classification (NCBI taxonomy): domain Eukaryota; kingdom Metazoa; phylum Chordata; class Aves; order Passeriformes; family Acanthizidae; genus Origma; species Origma solitaria. Next base: position 967,426 of record VZRL01002171.1, read on the forward strand.
TGCTTCTGCAGGCAGAGTGGAAGTGCCAAGAGGTTCAGCACAAAGGCAAAGGGACAGGGAGATTTGGCCCAGCTCAGAGACTTGTGTGCATGTTGGGAGTCCAGCTCTGCACAATCCAGTGCAAGTTTGGGACACAAACACTGCTTTTTGCAGGGTTGTGTGCACAACACTTGCTGATTTATAGTACTTACAGTTAGCTTCCACAGTTCTGTAATTTAGAATACATTTGGAGAATGAAATTTGTTTATTGACTACCTACGCTAACACGTTCTTTTAGGTTATTTATTTTTGTTGAGTTTTTCACATTCAAACGAAATTATTTGCATACTTTGTAAAATGAGAAAAAGAAACAACTAAAACAGCTTGTCTGCCTTCTGAAAAAATTAAAAGAAATAAGGCACATGTAAAGAAAAAATATTTGTTGGTAGTTTTTATGCTTTTAAAGACGTACACCTGCTCCTTTGTTATTGTTAATTTCAAGAATACACAAAGAAGTTCTTTAAGAATAGCCAGGAGTTGAAGAAATAGCATAGCTAGTTGAATGGATTTTTTTGGACTACTTCTGTTTTCTTAAAAATCAAGACATGAATTTATGTGATATTTCTGCTGGTGTCTGTTGTAGGGAAGGATATTGCAAATCAAATGCACTTTAAAAGCTCTTTTGTGGTTGGATTAACAGCTTCTAAAAGATAGCACATCTGAAACTAGCGAGCGGAAATTTCAATTTGTCATTACTCAGATGGAAATATCAGGAAGGAAGGAAGAGAGCCAAGCAATGTGGTAAATAATAAACTAAACCATCAGAAATCTGTCAGTATTAGAATCAGGGGAATATCTTCAAGTTTATGAGTCAGTAACATGTGGAGAATCTGTAAAGCTGTGGATCACTTGGTGATCAGTTCTACAGATATGCTAATCAAGAAGCATTTAGTGATAAAAAGGAGATATAGAAGTAGCAAGCATGGAACTATATATATAAATGATAGAAAAAGTAATTACAGAAATAACTAATATAAGCTACGTGATAAAACACCTGGGAGAATAATGAAGTAACAACAGGATGACTGCAAGTTATATGACCAACACAGATAAAGAAAATAGGCTTAAAAAGGAAAAGAAAAAAGAAATCTGCTCAGTCACAATTGAATGAGAAGACGCAAACAGAGACCTGCAGAAAAGATATGACCTCATTTCATACAGCTGGTAGTTTCAGGAAGCTGATATGGCAGAAGCTGATATGACGCTCTCCAGTGAGTGTCAGGGGTACTGGGAATGATTACTCACTACTTAACTTGCAACACATGAAGAATATGAGGCTCAGCCAACAAAAGTGGGAGGGACAAGTCTTTGGGAGAGCAAAGGGAAATACTGTTTTCTCATGAGGAATTATTACACCGTGGACCTCTTTACCTCAGAGTAACAAGAAAGTCAAAGGTCTAAATGGCTTTAAAATGTAATAGAAAATTTTTTGGAACAAAACCCTGGAGTTCGACTGCTAACACTGACCTACTTATTCATGGATGCTTTTACCAGACGGAAAAGCATACCCTATTTGCCCTGTTTCTTGCTTTTTTTTCTAAATGTCTGCTATTAGCTGGTGTGGGATTTTGGACTAGACTGTTCTTTGGCTTGATCCCTCATGGACATTGTGATCAAGGAGGCATTTTAAGCAAGAAAAAAGATGTTGTTATATTGAATTCATCATTAGTCTCTTTTTTTCCCAGGATACATATACCCATTGAAGTATAATTTTAAGCACATTAAAAGAATTTCTTGTTTATTTGTAAACATTATTTTAGGAATTTGTAATCAATCCATCAGTGTTTGAATAAAAACAGAAAAGTTGTCGCTTTACATTTAAGCTATTTTATTACCTAGTAGAAAAAAGAAACTGAGAAAAGTCGAGCTTGTTAAGCTGAAGTGTGGGAGCCAGACAAGAGACAGTCTGGTTTTCTCTCCCCTGAGGTGGGTATCAGCAAAATACAGCAATGTGGGCATTCTTCAACAGCATGATAAAGGGACAATGAGTCTTGGTCATGTAAAAGTGGTATTTGAGTATGCAAAAAGGTTTCCGAGTCAACAATAATATGAATCACTGCAAAGTTTTGGGCATTTTTCTCTAAAGTGAAAACACATCTGAATTATGAAGCAATAATACAGTTTTTCTAAATAAATTACAATAACAAAAACCCAAGCAGTGCCATCTTCTGAAATGAAAAATAATGTTTATGCTCCAGGTTTAATTTTAACCAAATATTTGAACTTAATCTCTAAACAAATCAACAACTCTATAAGGAAATCCAATTTTGCCTATTCAGACAGCCAAATGAATAATGGAACAGAATGAAATAATTATTTTCAAGAAAAAATAGCCTTTTTTGTCTGTGTAATAAGAAATACAGGTTGATTTCTATGTGTTTGACCTATATACTTGTGACCTGCTTATTCTTCTTGTTAAGCAAAAACAACTGAATGCTTGCATTACTGCCTAAATGGTTGATAAAGAAGCTTAATTCCTTTCCATTTTGGTCATTCATGTCATTAATGTGCTTGTTTAGTGAAACCTGAGTCCAGAAAGCAAGTAATCTAGTTTTAGATTGGATTTTATTTAGCACTAAAGAGTCAAAACAAAAAATAAATCAAGCTTCTAATACTTCAGTCTTTGAAAATAACCATCACAAGCAGCACCAACCTTTTACAATGATTATAGGATGAATAGTGTTCCGGTCGTTATGGACACTGACAGTGAGTACCTTTATGAGCATGTATTTCTGTATTTGGGATATTTCCATATGTTTGTCTGCTGTCCTCAGCCTCTCTTAAAAGTGAGATGTTGCATCTCATGAAGATATCATGGGAGTACAACTTAAAGGTACACTAAGTACATGCCATCACATTTAGTCATGTAATGTTAAAGATATTAGTTTGCCTTCACTTTGTGTATAATTCAACAGCAAGCTTATATAGCCTAGGCTGGATCTCCTCTTGGGATTTGAGTTTGTTTCCAATTAATGACTCTTAGCATACCAATAAAGACAAATAATGTGATAGATAACTAAAGTAATTTTCAGAATCCATTATTTCCCAGTGTTTCTAATCAAAGCTGTTTTACACAAAGATGTGTCTGCTGTGCTCCAGACACTGACCACTAGCAAAGTTTACCTAAACAGACCTCAAATAATTTTTTGACAAGTAACCTGTCTAGTGGTCTCACATAGATATTTTTCACTATCCCTTGGATCAATTGAGGTTATAAAAAAACCCCACTAGGATGATGTATATTATGTTTTTTATTTTCCTTGTAATTTCATAAATATGAGTGTGTGTGAACATGCATTTGTGTTCATGCATGCATGTCTGTGTGTATCTATTTGCCCAAAATGTACATTTATATATGTATATTTATGTACATATGTGTGTATATATGTATTCAGGTATATATATGTACGTACCACCGAAAGCAGTTGTTCAATTGCATTTCACTACCTGATTCCGAAAACAAAACCATCCATTGCAGTCACCTTGGCATTTATTCACTACAGTCTACCAGACTGATCAAAAGAGTATAGAGAGCAACCCTCCCATAACCCTTAAAGGAAGCTCATGTAACTCTTGGCTGAGACATATTGGGGGAAAATTTGCACTATGCACAATTTCCCATTTTGTGTTTGTTCTGTGAATAGACTCTAACTCCAGGACCATTAGACCAAAATATTTCATGAACTAAATCCAAATTAGCAGCAGGGAATGGCAGCTTTATAGCTGATGGCTGTTACAATCCGATTATTAAAATTTTTAGAGATGCCTCTGCCTGAGTTAAGGTGCAAATGAGACCATATGCCAAAGTCAAAAGTATGGATTTTATTTAACAGTAAATGTGTAATAGAGAGGAGAGACGGAGGGAGAGAAAGAAAGAGAGAAATAGGAAAAGAGGTGGTGGGAGAGAAAGAGTGACACAGAGAGACATTAAGTAGAAATTATCACCATTCCATGGGTCCCAACAGTGTCCTGTTAACCCTCCTCCGGTCTTCTTGGTGGTGAGAGTCTCAGAAAACACAGAGTTGAACAGATTAATGTACATTAGGTCCAGATGTCTTCCCAGGGGGCAAGTTTGACGCAGTCTCTTGCAGGAGACCCTGCGGTTGCGTCACTTTGCATCATGTGTAGTCCTTTGGTGCAAGGCCTCAGGAGTGAGTCTGGGGCGCACTTTGGGGGTCTTTGATGGATAGAACACCTCCCCAGCTACCTCTCATGGGAATGTCCTGTGTGGATGTGGCCTCCCTGAGGTGGGTAGTGGTGGTGGCTACAACTGAGCCAGTTTGTGTAAGAGAAGATGATTGTTCACTCTTTCTGACTAGAGGTTATGCCACACACCCAAAAACTCTCCTCTTCCATCCTTGGTGGTGGGGGAGTGTGTGCAAACTTGGCCTCAGCAGATGAGCTTGTGGGTGGTGGCCTCCCCACCCTGAATACCGCCAGACAGGTAGGATCTCAACAAAATTATTGCAGAGTTTCACTTCTTTTAATAAGTCCTAACCATTGCAAAAAGTTTGCATGAATTTTTGCATAACTAAGAGTTGCTAAAAAGACTTGACTCTTTGCTCTCAGATTATCTATTAATTAATGAGTGTCCCATTTATGATTTTACAGGATCTTCTACTGTTGGTAGAGATTTACAGATGTGGAAAATCTGCTCCAATGATGTCAAAATACAGTGCAATTATTTTAGTTATTTTATCTTGTTTCTCCTTCTTCTGTTCCTGTGTTTTTAGTATTTTAGGAGATAGCACCAAATCCATAAGGAATTTCTACTTCATTTCCCACAGTGCATCTGAATACCTTTTTTTCTTTTATTTTATATGCAAACTAAATTTGCAATTGACTGTTGCATTATTAAAAAGCAGGGTAAATATTTCTTTTATGATTATTGCATTGGAAAGAGTTTTGTTGCTGTTTATAGATAACTTGACACAACATCTGAAAAGAGGATTCTAAAAAATTAAAACTGGTGTCCCTGTTACATGCAATTGTTTCTTTTTAACTTCAGAATACTTCATCCCTTTTTCTGTATTCCAGCTGCTAAGCATGGTAGATCGTTTATTATAGAATAACTATCAAGGTAGCCCTTGATATCTGTAGGCTAAGACCGCTAGGATCAAAGGAAAACTGAGTCTCTGGAACAAACATAAGTGTTCTAGTCTGATGTTTGCCTATGTTTCAAGTATAAACAAAATTATACAGCTTTATGCTGTATTGGCCAACACAAAAAATCCAAAAAACCAGATGCCAGAAAGAGACAGCTGCATGCTTATGTCTACTAATCCACCTGATTAAAATTCAGTGCTACACGCTGGGGAAAAATCTACTCCCATGTAAACTAAGATATATCTGTGAACTCAAATAAGAATAAAATTTGGCTTGATTCACTATTTCTCTTTTATTCCCTAATTGTTTGCTCTTGCTTTGTATCCAAACTCCCTCAAAACAGGAGGGGTTTGTGTGTTTTTTCTTTAAATTTGTGGGGTTTTTTGCTGTTGCTTTTGTTTTCATTTTATTTTTTTTTAACTTTTAAACTCTTTGGGGAAGAAAAACACATAGATAGATGGGGGGTTTTGAGGTTTTGGGGTTTCTTTTTGTTTTCTCCTCCCCTCCCTCCCTGCCCCATCTCCCCGATTACTCACTTGGTTAAGCAAACAAGCTTAGAGAAATCTGTAGAAAAATAACTCTTTATTAGAATACATTACTGCACACAGATTAGGGTACAACAATAAATATTTCAAAAGGCAAAAAATTAAACCAAGACAAACTCCAGCAACATCATGCAGTTCACTGAGTCCTGAATCATACCTTTTCAATTCCATTAAAAAATAACCAGAAATATATACTTTGCTGAAAATATAATCTAGGATGTATTTTATGGAAATATTTTGATAAACAGGAGACATTAGCATCTCTTTATTTCAAAATGTGTGAAGAATGTCTAAATCCAGCGTGATTTTCACATTTCTCTGATAAAGGCTTGTCATCCAAGTCCTGAGAACTTCTGAGATTTTGTCCTTATACTGAAAAAGAAAAGCAGCTTAAAGAGCTTAAAATCCTGATAACTGTATTAGGACAGAAATTCACAGAATAATTGGTCCTAAATTTAATTACATGGAACGTGCAGGGTGAAGAAGATCGCTGCAAACAAAGAATGAGTACAGGGGGTTAAGCTAAGGTCACAGGAGAAACTTGCAACTGCACAGTGAGGAAAAAATGGTATGAAAATGTATCTGCAGAATATAAATGTTGGGATAATTGTCTTGGCCTCCACAAAAACTTTGAAGACGTGATACATAAAATGGCAAAGGTATTTGTTGAAGCTGAGATATCAATTTTATATCAGCATTTTATAACTGAACTTATCAAAAATGATCACAGGTCTTGCTGATGCTGGTGTTTACAATTCCAACCACAATCTGAAGAGAATAAATATACTTTTCTGGCAGTATAGCTGGGTGAAAACAGGAATTCCAAACCTAATAACCACAAATACTTTAGATTTCTGTTGGCAAAATACAGAAATGTAGAACAATGCTTAATGATCAGGTACATTAAGAAACTACAGAACAATGCTGTATTCATTTTGCCGTCTCCTATCTATATAATTCACTTAGATTTCTTGAAGAACAAGAGGGTTTTACATACCCTCGCAGTTTTCAGAAAATTGGGAAATTGTGAGTATTAGAATAGATGAATATCACTTAATAGACTTTTAATGGAGAAATGCAGTGGAAAACTGCAGCAAAAGAGCCAGTATTGAAGATAAATGTACTAAAGTGTGAAGAAAATCCTTGAATATCTGACAAGGGCTGAGACAATGCCAGGTCTGCAAAGGAAAGACATTAGCATTACAGTTACACTTTGGTTTAAATTTCAAATAACAGCCTGGACTGATCAGTCTTAATGAAGGCTATGAAGTAACTGCACGTGCTTTTAGCCATGGCAGAGAATAACAACCACAGAGTTGGTAGTTTACATTTCTGCAAAGGAGTCTATTTACATGCAAAGGCAACTTCTGCAGCCCAGCTGACAAGGAGTGAAACACTGTCACAGGAATGCACTGCATTGCCTTCACTATTACTAATACATTCTCTTGATATTATGTTGAAAAACTTCTTAGTTTCCTTTGCAACTATTTAATGCTATTTTCTATTTCCATACAGTGAGACCTCTGCCATGCTGCATGTCCAGAAGTGCAAGTAATATTTCAGCATTGGTGCAAACATGTTACAAGAATTTATTGAAGGGAATTGTTTTCTGCCTTGAAAAATGTGGTTCAAAATATACTCTTTATAAAATGGCATAACTAAATATTATTAGAAAATAGAATGGAATAACCCTTCTGAAAGCATATAAGGTACTGCTAGTTCAAAATAAAGAAAATCAAAAGACAATCTGTGAATTCAAGCTGGGACTGGAGCTCAAGAGGTTTCAGCCCTTGTTTTTCTCAGGGCAGAGTTCTAGATATGATTTTTGACAGGTTCCTCTTCTTCCACCATTTCTCACATGTAAGTCATTCACATCCTAAAAAAAGTAAGTTTAATTCCCCTGCACTTTCAAATTTGCAAGGAGCTCATTAGCTAGGGTGAGCATCATACAATTATACATAAAATAATGTTTAACATAATCTTGTTATTTTGGAACTGAAAGCAGATAGTGTGAAATTATGCTACAAAGAAAGATTTATAGGAAAAACAATCATGAGAGATTTTGGGCACTGCTTGCCCATGTACAGATAAGCAAATCCTATTTCACTGGTATCACTGTTGTGGCATGCATATATGCAAACAATAGAATGGAGTCCAGCTTTTTATTTAAGCCAAGGGTTTTCTGTGCTACTAGAAATGCTGTAGATCTAAGGCTAATCATTCAGAACAATACCAGAGTAGGCCTGCAGCCTGGAGGAACAGTTGAAGGAATGAAGATTCTATTTTTCTCTCACACATATGTACATACACACTCTCACATATAGCCTGTGGCAAAATTCTCTTGGGGTAGAAATGGGTCGAGCTAGATGGTATCAAACCTTATCTACATAATACTTCTGTTCTTGGGTCTTTGGTTTTCTGGCAGGAGTCAACATCAGGAAAATTTTTACTGATGCTCATTTGGAGCCAGTGCTCAAATTGCCTGTGGGGAGGTGGTCCCTCTTGCTGCCTCATTCACTAGGTGAGCAAAGACAGCGGCTGCTACGCTTGATTCATTATTGAAATCTAGTCTGAATTTAGTCTTCCTTTCCCTTGGATCCAAGTATTAATAACAAACTGCTTCATTACATCACTTCACACTCCATTTCCTCTGAAGCTGCTGATTGCTATTATAATGATAAACTCCAGTTTTAATTAATGCACATACATTTTGGAATGCAGATGTTAAAAAATATCTTAAATGTCAATAGTAATATGAAATTTAGGGGATGATTTTCACCTCACCAGTGCTTTTTGGGCTATTTTCAAGGTTTCTTTTCAAAAGTGCTTCAATAAAAAATACTGAAAATATTTTCTTAAAGATTTTTTCTCTGCTTTTTAAAAGAGAAAGTGTGAAAGAAGCGACATGATGCCTTTTTCATTGTCACGGAGCTTGCACACTTTGCAAGATCAATGATTCAACACAGCATCAGAAAACCATTAATATGTGGCTGCCAAAATGGGCTTTGAAGCACAACCACCATCTCAGAAAGACAGAAAAGGCCCACATATGGTGTTATGAAAGCCTTATCTGTAAAAATCTTTTAATGTGGGCTAACCAATTTACAGCCTCCCCAGGTCTAGAGATGCTTTCATCTTTGTGGTCTTTTGTATTTATATTAATGATACAACCTGTATATAGTGTAAACATGAAGCCATGAGCACACCTATACTTCATCTCATGCATTCTGAGTAGACCATTCAAGTCAATAGATGGTCATATTGTGTCAAAATAAGCCTATTTTGTAAATCTTTGCAGTAGAGGTGTATGCAATAATCAGGCTTTGAGTTGTAACTGTTTCTCTATTAACAACATTGATGTTGAAATATATTTTGCAGAAATCCAGGTTTATTGATTTCAGTGCATAACAGCTAGAATAACGGGCTCAACTTGGATCTTAAAAATAATAAATAGAAAGCCATCCAGACTTTGGAGAACTAAAAGTTTATCTAGACTGCATTTCTCAGGTTTCTTAATGATTGCTAATGAAAAATTACACATTTAATACTTCTACATCATGAAATGGGTGGAATAAAGAAAATTTAAAAAATAGTAAGGTCCTGCATTTTTCTTTTTTTCCCTCTACTACTGTTTTGTGGTGTACCATGATAATTTTAAAAGTGATCTCTGCAATCCTTACCTGTCATGGAAACAAATTCATTCGCTGGGTGGCTGAGCAGCATGAGGTGAAATAAATTTCTCAGAAGTCTGTCCCCGGAAGGCTGCTATCCATTACTGTTGGAAGTTTGCAATGGAAATGGCTTTACTGCTACGCAGGCAGTATGATAAAATTTAAGGCCCTGTGAAAGATGCATTAGAACAATAAATATAGTTCAAATAATGTATTAGTGACAAAGTCTTGCTGAATGTGATATGTTTATTTATTCTGACAATTTTTGATTTTATCAAAGTAAATGTAGAGCTCTTTAAATCTGGGAGTTAACTTAAAGAGTAATAAAAGTGAAAAATTATGCCCAAATTGATGTATTCACATAACATGGGGATTAGCATTTTTTCGTTTTACCTATATATAGTACCTAAAGTGCCAGACTCTCTGGCAGATATGATCATCATAAATCAAGAGATTCATCATAGTCAACTACCTGATTCCATCTTAACTCTTCCAGATGTTCACTGTCTATACTTTAAAATCACATTATGGATAATTTTCATCTTTTCAACCAGGAACATCAAAGCCTGTATATTTACTACAATTGCAATTAAAGCCTGATCAAATGAGACACTGAGTAACCTCAGCACACAGCCTTATTTACAATAAAGCACTTATTTATATCTCTGAAAATGTGTGTTAGAATCCTATTGCTTCAAGTGGGAATTAAGACCAGTCTTAGATGCAGGCACTGGCTTTAAACCTGTAATGAGCTGTGGGTTGATGGCATTTATATTGCAAGTCTGTTGTTCTTGCAGATAATTCCAGATTTAGAATATTTTCCACTGGCATATTACATTCAAACAGTTTGATTGCATACTAAATGTCTAATACAATAAATACTGTCACAAAGTAACAACTTACCCTTTGAAAGGTTTGCTCAGTTCTTTAAATTTCAATTCACCATTTATTTTTAAATATGACAAGTAAGAAAGGTGTCACTTGTTGGAATAAGTAAATATAATAATATTTCATCCATTAAAAAGCCTTTAGTCTTTCTCATTTTTCAGCAGAAGAAAATAGGTGAAGATATTTGGATAAATACTTATCCTTAAATAAAATTTCTCTCTAAGAATGGGTTCCTGAAAGGCAAATTCTCTGGATACATCTGTGTGTGAGTAGCAGACTGGGATCCATTACGCAGCCTTAGGCTTTAGAGTTTTGCATTATTTTGCTCCTGCTTGACAAGGCCTCTCCCTGCATGACCCACTTTTCTCCCGGGAAGGAGAAGCCAGATGTTAGGTATAACATGAGCTAACATAACAAGCTCCACACAGTCTACTTTTATGCTCTGGGGTGTGTTGCTGTGGTTCAGCCCAGGTGCTGAGTACTTTGGGTAAGCACACTGCCATCCAGCTGCTTTATGCCTTGAGCTCAATGTCTGAACCTTCAGTCTGCCATGGTCACTTCCCCATCAGGCTTCAGACAAGCCTGCTGGGTATCTGATCCTCTAATTTAAACTCTCTAGTGAGTATGGTCTGGGGGAAGGGGAGCATGGTGGAGTGTGGAAATATGCCTGGCAAAAAATGTTCTTACAACGCTCACTTTTTGGCATTATATCCTCAGAAGTTATGAATTCACTCCAAATGTTAGGCTGTCTGGGATGTATCCCCTGCCCATGCTGGTTTCAGCTTTTGCAAATTGGAAGTATCTCAACATGTCAGGCTGGAAAGCTCATCCTGTCCTCATTCCTCCTGCAAGATATGACTCTTCTGTTGTCTTCTGTGTATTTGTACCACTCATGCTAACACTATACATTCAAAATTGGTTCCCACTTTTTTATCCCTTTCTTTTGTGTGGCAAGTTTGCCCTTTACTCTATAAAGGGTCTTTGAGCCAGCAATTTGTTGTTTCATGGAAATACACGCTACCTGAAAGATAAACAGCCAATTGTCCTTGACTGTAGCATTGACCATTTCTCAACAATGGTTTTTATTGAAGTTTTAACCATTTTATTGGTCAGAGCAGCTGTCTGAAGTGCAATTCAATAAGCTATCCAGTGCAAGTTATGTGTTAGCAAAACATACAAAACGGAGTTGCTACTATAGATGGATCTTGCAATTTGTAAAATGGCCATTAGTCCTGTTTAACATTAAAGGGCATCAAGAGTATAAATGGTGAGGAAAGACAGACAGCTCTGATTCTTTTTTTCATGCAGTTGTAGTGAAACAGGGCAACAAGGTGAGCCTTGTACTTGGCAAAGCCAGTGAAATACAGTTTCCTTGACTTCAGTGGCCTTTGTGCGCATCATGCTCTTCAGCTTAACTGTGTGAGCTTCAGAATAAGATATATAGTTGCACTGGTGTTTATAAAGTTAGGATTTTATCCTCCAGCTGGCTATGTCCATGTGCAACTGGGAGAATGGCAGAGAATGACATGTTTGCAGGGAGCTGCCTACTTCTTAACACAGCTTCTGCAGGATACCTTTCTCAAAGTTAACATCTGCTCTAAGTTATGGCTGTGCAGGTAAGGATTTCAGCAGAACCAAGTACTTTACAGATAATAGGATGGAATCGCAGTTCTGCTAACTCTCTGCTAAGGAATACAATTCTTTATGTTCATATTTGATTTTTCTAGCCTACCTGACCTCTCTTACACTTCCATTTGAGTCAATTGAATATTTTACCCTAACCCACCCTTTGGCTCCAATAAAAGAAAAATGAAACAATATTGGCATACATTGATATAATCCCTTTGTCAATGTCAAAAGGAATAAAAAGTTACAGCAGTCTTTTTGTAAGATACTGGCATATCTCAGGTGAATGAGAGATTAAATAACTAAAAGTTTCCATGACAAATGAAAAGTAGACAGCAAGTACTTGCTAATGATTAATTTTTAGATATTATCTAAATCCAGTTTATCTAATCCACATTACAGGATTTAATTATGTTTGCATTTAATTAGAATGAAAAGCCACTTCTGCCATTAAACACTGAAGAACTGTTTCAACTGTTCTCATTTCAGCTGTTTTTTCCTCTGTTTATTAAACAAAAAATGTCCAACTTGTGCTCATCAACTAATTTTGATATTACAAGTGGTACTAAACACTTCTGAGAGGTACATAGACAAAGACTTGCTCTTTTCTTTAAAATACCTAAATATTTTTATCAATAAGTCTGGAATTTTTGTAATCATGGTTTACCAACATGTCAGAATATCACGGTCATGTTAGAATTAATAAATGAATCCATGTAAAATTTAAAAGTGAGTGGTGGTTGTAAAGGTCATTTTGGAATATAATTACAACTGAGTGTAGTAGCAACTCAATCATATCCTTTTGCATAATTTTTCTGAAGATTTTTCAATTCAGTTTGAAAAGAGAAATGAGGGAGTGATGTATGTGTAGAATTTTCCTCCCAGCAGGATACAAAAATACAATGAGCAGATACATAAGATGTGGTAACCCGCATGTCTTAAGGTACTGCTTTAAGATGATATATTTTAGAGGATATCAGTAGCTGAATACCTCTGGTGATGGACCCAAAATTGTTTGTATTTGAGTGATAAATTCCTTCCACTTTAATGTAAATCTTTTTATCCTGATGTATAAATGATAATGCAAAGTGTCAAGCTTTTTTTTTTTTTTTCCCCAATTTCTTTCATAATACAAACCAAAATCCTCCCTCCAGGATAATTGACTTGATGCTAGAACTGAAAATGAGTCTCTAGACTAGTACCACAGGCAGCTTAAGCACAATCAGCTGCAGGATCAACATCTTGTGATGCACTCACAGGTCCCTGAGCTTGGTGTAAAAGGAATAAAACATAATAGAGAGTAAAAAGTTACATAAACTCAAGTGTCATTGCATTACCTTACGAGGATAGTATGGTGATTATAAAGCTTATTACCTGTGTCTAAAATAATCTCTCGTGTGAAATATGCAGGTAAGAAAGAAAGTGCTCTAAAAAGCCACTGAGAAACAGGTCAAAACAAAGTCTGACAAATACCACGGAATTGCACTGCTGCTGAGATAGACTTTTAGTATATTAAAAATATGTAGAGTCCCCTTCCAAAGTAATTTCTCTGCCCCTTTTCCATTATAATGTATTATTACTCCCTCAATAAATTTTATTCAGAGCTCTGAGCTATAAACTCTGACACAATTTGTCAGGCACCTTTAAAAAATGAGAAAGCCAAAACTTTCATGGATTCTGGATCAGAAGAATACAAAGACTTCTTTGAAAAACTGGTGTCATCTTTGTCTTCTTTCATCTTAGTAATGAATTATCTGTAGAACTAGCACTTCTTCCTTTTGAATATCCAGGAAAAATGGCTCAGTGATGTGATGAAACAATAAAAAGAAAGTAAATTCCCACGTGTCATCTGAGCCATGCAAGCTCATTGCAAATTTGAGCTAATGTGTGTTTTCATTGAGTTTTTTCACTGGTTTGCCCTACATTAGCTTTGCTCTGGACTGAAAATGCCTATCTGGTCAGTCAAAAGTGATCAGCTCATAATACCAGAATGGTTAAATTTGTCTCACTCTTTATCTACTGCCCACAAGAAACAAGGTAAGTTGTAGATAGGTTATTAATGCTAATTGCTGCTCGTCGTTCTGAGCTCCAGTCATCCTTTTTTTTTTTTTTTTTTTTTTTTAAGAGTGTGATTCCCTTTTTAGCTCATAATGTCTGTTCACTTGCAGGGGAAAAGATGATTTTAAATGAAAGCCTAATTCCTGTTAATTTAGACATAGCCAGGAAAACAGTAATGTAAACTACACTAAGACATCTCTTTCTCTAACTTTACATATCTGTGCAGCATGACAGATAGAGATATAAAGTCACAGACTATTTTGAAACTCTTCATGAGTGTTTGCATTAAAGACTGCTGTTTGTAGATGCAGCTCTCCATTAGCCCAGGACGACTTAAGGACTATTCCCTGTTCCTTACAGTTTTTTTTTTTACCTTTGGTTTCCTAGGGTCAGCTGCCTTTCCACAGGGAAGCATTTAAATATTTTTGACCCATGTAGAGTTCCTCTTGCTTCACTGGTAGTGAATACACAAATTCTGGCACGTATTTTAGAAATTTCATATAAATATCATATGAAAAAAGGTCATATTGATACATATATCCGCTTGAGCTTGCACACACTTATGGATGTTTAAGGAGGCTGTCAACTCTTGAAGTATCTCTCCCTGTTGCAGAAAGGCACTTGACTAAGATTGGGTTCATGGTAATTGTGCAACTGTTTAACTCTCCCTAGCAAAGTGCCCATCCTAGATTTACCTCACAGCTTTAAAGACTCTACCACATTTTCTCAGTCATTAGAATCTAATCTGTACCAGTTTTCAGGCATATTTTCCATTCCTGTTCTAGACGGAAACATTTTGCCAGCGGTGATCATCTTTGCTGCATATTTCTACAAAATTTAAACACAATAAGACCTTCATAGGTCAAGTACTGTCTCATAAAATATTAAAACTATTAGCAATTTGAGGATGCTAATTTTAATCAGAACTGTGTCTGAGGTAAAAGATAAGCCTTACTCAGAAAAAATACAGAATAAAAAGGCCACAGACATCTTGTTTTTCACTTCTTCTTGCCTTCATTTTAGATAAACGGCCCTCAAATGGTTCTCCAGTAATTGGGATGAATGCTCTTGAAATGTAACTCTCCTAGGTCAGACTGTCAATTGACATATATATCTGTGGCTTTAAATTATTTAGAAAGATTCTTCACCCTTTGTGATCTGGTTTTCTTCAGTATGACAAGGGTTTGCAAAGGCCTGCAAGTTGCTCTCAAAATATATAAATTTCAATATTTCCCCAGCCTACGTGCACTTTGTGTAGCCAATCACTCATTCACCGTAACAGATACTGCTCTTTTCCAATGAGCTATAATGCTTAGGTGTTTGGCCTGTGTCTGCTGACTCTCATGTATTATGAGGTCTCATAAAATTGCACTTGGACAGCAAATATTTCTCATAAAGGAATGCTGCAACTTAAGGCCTGACTAAGATGAAGGAGTCAAAGACCTCTTTCTCTCCAGCTACCACTCTGATTCCTGGCACGGCACTAAGAACAGTGGTCAGACTGTTGGGCGCCCTCAAGGACAGCACACCACCACCACAACGGTAAATACAAACTCCACAGCCGTCACAGCCATTACACCCTTTCCCGTGTAAATTATCCCCTCTTATTTTTCCCCATTCTTTCTGTCTCTCCTGCCAGTGTAGAGATGCAACAAGGTTTAGGGTTATTTCAAAGTGCTTTATATTTCCCATGAGATATCTTTATATCTGGGGCCAGAAGGCTTCAACAATCTCTGCAGGAGCAGGCTTTAGAGCCTTCCCTTTGTTCAAAGAGTGACTTACTGGTTGCAAATAAAGTCCCTCACAGGTGGATACTCTCTTGGATATTATTCAACATCTTCACAAACAATCTACATGATGGGATTAAATGTACACTCATCATGTTTGGAGATCATGCCAGGCTGGGAGGAGAGGTTGATACTACAAAAGGAAGAATTACCTCATGAACAGAAGTCAGAAGGTTGAAAGGCTGGGTCAACAAGAATTATATGAAGTTTAACAAAGAGAAATTTGAAATATTGTACCTGAGGGTAGCAGGATGCTCTGCCTGGAATGGGGAAAACAACAACACCCTGTTTGCAAAGCTATCAGTGGTAAAAGAAGTTCTACTAAAGAAGGCCTGTGAGTACTGGTGGACAGAAAAATGAATGCAAGCACATGAAACACGGTGTGCTGAGAACCAAGAACATGCCCAGCAGATCAGGACAGGCAATTATTTTGATCTGCCACAGAGAGCCTTCATCAGGGGCTCCATCTCAGGGGTTAGTCAGCCCTTGGGATTGGCAATTCTCCCTAGGAGCCCAATCCTATCAGTCCAGAGCAAAGCCAGCACAGGATTTCTGTTCCCTCAGTCCTTTGCCTTCCCAGCACAGCAGCAGGTAGAAGAGGATGCTGAACAGGCTGAGCAACTCTACTGGTAAAATGAGAGCTTTGTCATCCTATTCAGCATCCTGAGATAACACTGAGAGCTGAATGCAGGACCCTGCCTAACCTTGACCAAATGGTTGCTTGCAGGGCCTTCAGGTTACCAAAGCTCACCCAGGACAGCAAAAGATGAGCAGCTCCCAGTTGCTGATCTGACTAGTCACAATAAGGAGTGAAATTAAGCTATTCTGGCAGAAAGAGACTGTACTGCCTAAAACACACAGAGTAAATGAATCTTAGTACTCTCTGTCTTTGCAGACGGAGGGAGGAGGTGAGTAGAAGTGTTTTGAAGCAAAACATCATTATTGTTTGTTGAAGACTCAATGCACTGCAGGGATCAGTGCAGTGATCCTTTAGGAAGTCACTGGAAAAAAAATTACTAATGCTGTATGCAGAATAAAGCTTGGATATGTTCCTGGAAATGGGATAGGGTATCCTGAATGAAAAAGGAGAGGGAAAAAAATAAATAGCAGTCCATTCAGTAAGGGCACTGAAAATTGAGTATTTCCAAGGGAAATATGGTAGGGTAGGACACAATAGATTTTTTTGGTGCTTATTTTGTGAAAAGAAAGAAACCTTAATTTTGTCAATATAAAGGTTTTTTAAAATTCAAAATCCTATTTCATTGAGATATAAGTGATCTAGATTTGGAGAAATAACTTTAAAGGGTTTTTATGTCCTTGATATATCTTTCACATTCAAATGTATTCTACCATGGAGGCAGAAAAAGACAACAGCTGTTATTGTAGTTTACACGCAAGTTTCCATTTCTCCCCATGCATGCCCTGATTCTATGTAGAGAAGTTGTGAGATTTTCTATCTGTGTGGGGTGAATTGTTGTTTACTTATAAATCAGCTTATGGTCAAAAACACAGCTAAAAAGGCATTCTTAAATAAAATCTAAATATTTCATAATCACTTGAATTATAATAGAGAAAAAAAGAATACATCTGTGTCCTAATAATGTAAATATGTTTTGGGAAGCAGGAGATTTTTGGTGCCTCCTACCCTTAGGAAGGGCTTCTTTAGTGAAAGAGTACTTTGACCATCAAACCTCAGTTCTGGTTTGATTGAAGTTAGGCGAAGAATGCAGCAATAATATAGCTTCTGGGTAGTTTTTCTAAATAGCTAAAGGAAAACTTCCCATGTCTCCAGGGCCTTTTTTCTTAATCTATAGATTATTATAAAATCCAGACTCTTTCCAGGAGATTCAGCACACAACTCACGAGTAGAGATGCAGCCAAAACCAAGGGTATGTGCAGTTCGGTGGTCTGGCTTCCACAGCAATTAGGTGGCTAATGTAGAGGAGACGTATTGCAGTATATCCCTCAAACATTGTGTCAACCTCCAGCAGTTTGCAACGCAGGGGCTTTGTGTTCCGGTGCTGATTCCTGCATGTTTAGCAGGCCTCAGCACATTGTTTCGTGTTGAACCATCTAACTTCCCCTTTCATTTATGGAAATTTGTCATTCAGAATGTATGGCAAGTAGCAGCATAACTGTATACCATGTAAACTGTCACTTTTATTTGCTTTCCTTGAATTCAGGTCAACCATTTTTTGGGTGGGTTCTGTCATGTGAAAGAGCTGCTCATTCTCCTTTCAGTTTGCACAGAGAAAGTTGCCAGCATGTTGTGAGCATTTATGAGGCAAGCCCTTAAATACAGCCCAACCACTGAGAGCTCCCAGACTGCAGTAAAACATATGCTGGAGAAAGGTTTAGCTTCTTCTCAGGCTGATCAGGGAGGTTCATCTGGTCACAGTTTAGGTAATGTAAACCCTGTGTAAGGTTGCCAACTCTGCAGCTTTGCATACCAACAACTCAGCTTTTAATTTATAGCCTGTGGGATGCTTCGCAAGGATATTCTACTCTAAAACTGAGGTGCTGGTGTCCAGGAAGGCTTCTGCAAATCCTGGAGTTGTATTGAATAGAGTTTTCCAAAATAGAAAATCTCTCTGAAGACTGACAGATTCTGACAGTGTCTATTTATAAAAAATACTGTGACATCCATGTCAAAGTGGTGATGGAATTTGTTAAACCTTTGTGTGAGAATTGCGATGTTTTGTTATTTACAGTAACCTCCATTTTAGTGTAGCCTTTCTGATGGCGAAGGTTTGTGTCTAGCCTTCTGTTCCTCTGGCTGATACCCAGCTTATTGAGGAAGCTTTAATAATAGCATTTCACTTTTATAGCATTTTTTATCTGAAGCTTTAAAGTTCTTTACAGGAGTGTGTACTATTATAATGATTTTTATAGACAGAAGAACAGATTGGATTGTACAGTAAATATACCGATGAACTATGAGTTGTGCTTGTGTTTCTTGTTCTTTAAGCAAGTGTGCTAATCACCATCCAAATTTGTCTTTTAGGAGAGCAGTGGGAGATGGGAGGATCTAACAAAGTGAGGACATAATTTTTGAAGTTATCTTTACAGTGGCAGAAGTCCTCCTGTTGCGATGCAAAGAGGAACGATAGGCAAATAATAACTGATCTATTTTTTAGCAAAGATCAGTGCAAATGAAAGTTCAGCATGATGCACTGAATGCTTCCTGCTGTAATGAGGAGTTTCTGCACCACTGTTTCTAACGACGAGCAAGACAGAGGCTTAGTGAGTGTTGAAAGGGTTGGTTACCCTTTCCAGTTACAGGAGGGAGATGAGCTTCAAAAGGCATGAAGCAGAACTTGAACAAAGCAAGAACAGCATTCTCGAACTCAAATTAGTTCAGCATTTACAGAATTCAATGAAGCAGAAAGCTTTTATTTTTAGATTAAGTCAGAGTATATGCTTATACCCAAAAGTTGGAAGAAGAGCAATGAACTCCTCAAGTGAAGATTCCTGCACAGGATCATGGGTGATGAAAACCTACCAGGTCTGCCATGTGATATTCACAAACAAAATTATAGTGCCTTATAATTGATAGCGTGTGCTTGGTCCTGACAAAAACAAAAAAAGAGCCCTGCTTTCATTAGTAAAAATGAGACAGAATAAATTAATTCCTGGTGTGTTTACTCCTTTGTACAGTATTTTTCCATGTCTTTTTGTATCCCTCATCTACTATCTGACTTCTGTTTTCTGTTTGATTATCTATCTTTAGAATCACTTCTTTTCACACAAAGGCATTTCATTCTGAACCAGTGGAGAGCATGAAATGGGATGCACTTTCTATTACATATATTTTCCTAAAGAAATCATAAAGTGCCACAATAGGAAAGGGCAAAATTTGTGGCTTAGAGTAGGGATTCTGTCCCCACTAAAGAAACATAGAAATTAAAAAGGAAATTGAAAAAGCACACTTTGTTTCAAATCCAAGAGGGATGCGCTATTGTTGGATTAAAAACAGGTTAAACAAACAAACAAAAAAGTTCTACTCCATCTGCAGGAGTACCAGCATTGTACTAAGACTATATTTTTATTATCTTTTATATGTGTACCTAGCAGCATTTGTGTGACAAGATGAGTAAAAATGTAATGAAGACAAACTGTGGCAACTTAAACTTAAAATCATAATAAATCAACCAGGAGTATTTTTTGGTACAATTTGCCAGAAATATAAAAGCTAACCATAAGGCTCTTGGAACACAACAGATGCAGAAGCAAGGTGGAGAGTATGCATGGTTCATACAGGGCTAACAGGGATGTTATTGAGAAAGCACACACAGAAGATAAAAGTCCATTCACCACAGTGTATTACTGGGACTTTCCCACAGCAGAGTATTTCTTTTTGCTGGAAAAGCTGGAGAAACTGTGTCAAGTAGAAGTGTGAGAACAAAACATTTCTAAGCAAATCAATAAAATGGATTTAAACAATAATAAAAACAATTGTCAAAACTAGATTCTGATAATGGTGGAAGCCAAATGGTATTTGCACAGGATTTCTGAAGGAACAGATAGGATATTACCAAATACTAGCTGAGATATGTAATATATTGCTTAATTTGCAAAGGAGTAAAAAGCAATAAGTGTTGCTATATCTTTTTCCTAAGTGTCCACTCCTGGCAGTTTTCAGAGATAAGATATTGGGCTATGCAGCTCTTTAGTTTCAGCTGTAATGGATATTCATGTATTAATATATAACACTAGTTATTTTGGAATTAACAAATGAAACTAAAACCACAGAAATATCTGTCTTCTGTTCTTTAAACATAACTTTCAAATAGTGGTGGTAATAAGGGTGTTAGTCTTCCTCTTGATAAAGGTTGGAAATTTAGGATCTAGAAGAAAAGTCCCAGTGGCAAAATTATTGAATTAAAATATTTCTATGCTTCTGGTCACTAAACCAAAGATTCAGACAGTTGGTTACCTTTACTTCTGTTTTCACATTCCTGCTATCACAAACATTTCTCTTTAAAGTCCTCTGCAATGCTACATTCTTGAGGAACTATGTGTATTTTCTCAAATGAAACATAATTTTTGAACTGAGAAGTATAGGTTAATGTTGTGAATTGGTTTGATTTGTGTTACTCAGGAGAAATTTAAAATGCTAATTAATTACATATATTTTGGAGTCTTAACAAGTGAAAGAAAAGAAACAAATGCTTAGCAGGAGCCATTCCCGGTGATTGAAAATGTTCAGGTTTAACAGCAGAAACAAGACAAAATTAGCCAGAAGATAATTAAATAGAATTGCAGAGCATCCATTCTCAGGGTCGACTTGTGAGACTGAAATTTAAATCAATAACACTGTATTGCAAGAATTCCTTTGCTTGTCTAGACACAGAGGTTATATGCATCTGACCAGCTGTAGCTCTTTCTATTTTGTCAGGCTAATCTTGTCCTGTAAACACCAATTTCAGTCCATTAATTGTAAGGAATTAATTTTTGCAGCACAATGATCTTTATTCCAGAAACATGCCGCATAGACTACAACATTTTCTGTAGCTCGACACATCTGTTTCCCTGACTTAAGGTGAGAACAAGCCTCTAGCAATTTAACACTCTGAGCCTTGCACTGATAAAGGATGGGTTCATATTGTGTGTGAAAGTAATGAAAGCCTGAAATTAAGGTATAGACATCCAATGGGTTTTCCTTCTGTTTTCTATTCAAGTAAACAGGTTTTGGGGAGTCTATCCAAGGATAAGTTATGGATAGCATGATCGAAGTTTTGAGAATTATCATCTGGTGGTGTGGTTCACAGTTTTTGCACCTAGCTCCTTTATGACATGTAGTGATATGGAGCACAATAGTCTTACCTCCACCTTTTCAAGCAGTAAGTAGTCTGATATTGAGTGATACAGAAAATGCAAAAATGAACTGCTGGCCCTGTTTTAGGTTGATTTGTATGCTAATATCAGAAAATGCAGAAAATGCATCTGGTGCTCTAAATCCTGTTGTCCATAAAGACTGTTATTACACCATAATTAAATCTGGAATACACTGAGCTGTCAATAAAAAAAGTCTTGTCAGCTAGAAATTACTGCATCCAGACTGCAGAATGAATATAAGAAAGAAGTAAATTACAGTTGTTAACCTATTTGAGAGTCTCTTTCTGTCTTCATTTGCGCCAAGTTAATTTTTGTTACTAATATATATGTGAAATTTTGACCAATTAGAAAGTCTGACATTTTGATTATGAGAGATATTACATATAAAGCAAGGGGATAATTGAGAAAACTGTAGAGGAACTGCAGAATTGCTCTAAAATTTACGGGTCATCAGTAGATAAACAAATTTATTGCAATCAGAGGTTAAGAAAATTGATCCTTGGTGAATTATCAAGCAATCACAATGTGTTACTGGCCAACAAGTCAGTTCTGTTTGATCAATGGTCCAGATTCTTATTCCTGATGTTTGAAAAGCTGAATAGCAAGCTTAGAGGAACCTGCAGAGAGAATAGCACAGAACATATATTGATAAAACTATGGCAGAGTAAGGAGAGGAGGTATGGTTTTTCATAATTTCTTCTCATACATTCATTTCCAACATACCCTAATATTTTGGAAAGACCTAAGATTATGTTATACCAAATTATGATACCTGTAAATTTTTCTAATGAGTGTTTCTGGAACAAAAGAGAGGAAAATAAGATAAATTTCAAGTAGTCCAAGTCCCTCGCAAAATTAAAACCCCAGAATTCTCAGGGGAAAAAAGTGAACTTTGATTTTTATTATTTTCAGAAATATTCTGATTTTTCTTACAGTATTCATCTTGCTCTTTTGGATTGCTAAAGTACTTTAGAAGCTTAATACATCTGTATGAAGAAAAATTGAACCACTTGCACATTTCATCTCCCATTTATCTTATTTTTTTTTTTAGTTTTCTAGTTTTATCTGATAATTTCAGCATCTTTTTCAACAATTTATATTTGCATTTCTATTCATTCTGTGCCTTCGAATACAGTGAATAATTGGAATACACATTAATACATTATAAATTTCTTCTGAGTAAAACAGATGGTTAAATATTACTTTGAGTACTAATTTTTGTGTTCAGGTTAATATTTCTACTTTGCAAAACATAAAAATGTGAAGTTGAACTAATCCAATGACAATGTGGAGAGCACATTTTCTATTATATCCTGGAGTGCCATTTATATTTACGAGTTGAAGAAAACAAGAGCCTTTGACTTGATTGGCAATTTGTAATTATATACAAGCCAAATTTTCTCAAACTGCTGTTACTCTTACAGGATCATCTACTCACCACAAACTGTAAATAGGCAAACTTACAAAATAATGTTGAGAACCCCAAAAGCTGTGATGTTAACAGAGGAATAAAAGTAGATCAATTAATGAGAATTGTTCATGTCAAAACACATGAAGTATTAATCTCTAGATTGTTGAATTATTTTGGGTTTTTTCTTTGTTCTGGTTGCACCAAGATGATTTATGCGTGTAGGCTTAAAATGAAGGATTTTGTGGACTTTTTAGAATCTCAATTTCTAGTCAATCCTATTTCTTGGCCTTCTGAAACAAGCTGACTGTAGACTGAGTGGGTTTTCAGCATTCCTTAGCTTTATTCATTGCAGCTACACACAGGAAACTGAGATGTAAAAGAAATACCTGATCCCATTTCTTTGTTGAACTTGTAAGTATGATGTAAAAAGCTCATTCTGGTTGGGAGGGGAAAAAAAATAAAAGGATTCTTACTGCCTTTCTCCTTTTGAATTTGGGGCTTCTCCAAAAGCCTGTGGAGTACAATGTCCCTCTTTCATTTTCAGCTCTGCTCTGACCTCTTTCCTGCTCTGGGTCTTGCAAAAGGATTACAAACCATGGTGACAAGATACTGTGCTTTTGTAATTCTCACCTTGTTCTGTAAGAGCAGCTCTCTACTACCAGGTGGAGGAAAGAATTATTCTGAAGTTGTTCCAGCCATGATGAAGATTTAAAATGATTGATTCTGATGGTAGATACAGGACTGAAATAATGTGTGAAATATTTTGCCAGTAATGTTTGAACATAAGTGGTATTGTGACAAAGAGCTGTGAATATACTTTTGTTTTTCTTACTGGTTAAAGCATATAATCAGGGAAACCTCTCAGATTTAAACTCACCTTCATCAGCACTAAAGTCAGTTATAAAAGATTTCTATGCAAATGTTTATAAATATTCCATGTGATGGTCTGAATTTCCTCATTATTGTCGATTAACATGTCACCCTATGCTTTGTACAGAGATCATTCCAATTGCTAACAACTTTCCGTATTTAATTGGTATGGACAAATACTGGTAGCTAAATGGCCAAACTGATCTTTTTTCTCTCTGGTCATCCCTTCTCCTCTGCTATTGCATTTCCTCTCTCTCTGTTGCTACTGGAGGTTACAGTTTTCAAGCATATGTTTTAAAGTAAGGTTCCTTGGAGCCAGGTATACTAGGAAAAAAGCGTACAGTGAGTAAAATCAAATGAATCATAAAAGATGTGTATGTCTTTGCCTGTCTGTGTAATTAAGCTCTTCTCTGAGCTACTCAGACATGGAGAAGGCAGGAGATCAGGCCTTGCTCTTTCCTGTGTTTGTGTAGTACCAGACCTGATTATCACAGTTCAGCCTTCATCTGAAGCCAGCTGTGACTTACAAAGAAGTGGTTGCACTTAAACAATGCTAGTCCTTTGGAGCCATGCATTTCTTTATGTAAGTAGTACAGCTGAAATTGGATTTTGTGACAGAGGTATCTGTTTGTTTGGTTTTTTAGTTTGCACATCTCCTTCCTGAATCAGCTGGATCATGTGGGAGCTTCCTTTACATGTGAAATGGACACAGCCTAAGGGAAAGTTTCCCAGCGTATGAGGTAGAAAGGCAGACAGAAACTGAGAGCAAGAGTAATGAGATGAGATGAGATGAGATAAGGTCCTGCAGATCAGGCTTACCTTGTGAGATTATGAAAAGGAGAAGGGAATAGATAGCCTCGTCTTATGAGGCAGAAGAAACCTTTGCAGGGACAGAGAGTTCATTGTTAGTAGTGACTCAGAGAGTCTCTGGACTGTTATTAAGCATCTTCCTGCATAGAAAGAGGATGCTGAAGGAGAGGTATTCATGTCCTTGGTGTCATTCTTTTTTTCCTAATTGCTTTGAGATTTTTCTGTTTGAAATACTAAATATGTCAGTTTCTATTCTAATACAGCTTTGCTGTGTTGACTTTTAAATCCCCCTGACCTTTTGAAATTTGTTCTTAGAAGACAAAAGTCTAGGCACATTGATTTCAAAACTCTGACCTCCAGGGATCTTGCTTCAGTGTATAACCCATAATCCAGTTAGATAGGCAGTGTATCAGTATGAAACTAATCAGTGGTTGCTTCTCAGCTTTACGCATCTGTGCTCCAACACCTGGGCAAACAGGGAGCTGCCATTCTAGAGCTGTGTGCTAGATGTCCTGGATAGCCATTGGAAAGGCTTTTGTCACAGACAATATACAGAGACATGTTCGGAGTGGTGTGAGTGTCAGGATGCTGAATGACACAATGAACAACCTGTCACTCTGTCAGAATAGCAACATGAATGGCAGAAGGGATGTAAGAATGGCAGGTGGTGTTGGCATCCGGATTTACAGGTTATGAAGATCATAACAAATCCGCTCAGTGCTTTTCCTGGTATCCAAATTTAAAAGGGAGCCTAAAACCAGGAATGCTCTTTGGCCACCTTGGTATACACATCTTTGTGTCTGAATTCTTGATGCTTGTGAGTATGTGACATAATGGTGGAAATGAGGGACATTGATTTTTTTCAAATATAAACACCTTTCCCTCTTTCTTGCTCCTTTTTTTCTAAACTTTTATTGCCATTGTTATTAGAAATATCTTCCTGTTATGTTTCTCAGAATTTTTATGCTTCTTTAAGTCAAAGGGATAAGAATGGTTGTTCTGAATGCTCTGGTCCCGAGTCACCAAGGACCTAATAGACATATTCAGATTAATTGATTTTTTGTTTGTTTCACTGAGTGAATATGTCAATTGAGACATTGCAAATATTATAGAAAAATTCTTCCATGACATAATGTAACACAGTACTGTTTCAGGAAGACTGCCACAGAAAATGCTTTAACAGACTGTCACCTCCTTTAATGAAAAAGTATTCCGTACTTATGGGCAAAGGGAGTATACGTAGAGTGAAAATGAATATAGCAGTCATTTGTCAGCAAGAGCCTGAATTGGTGTTCGATCTGTTTTTGAAATATGTGTTTGTGTGTGCTATATACATGCCTAACTACCTGTATACATACATATAATGTATAGCTATAATAAAATGTGATTTACTTTCTAAAGCTGGGATTACTTGAAACTCAGAGGGAATATTTTTGGTTTCTTAATTCTGAAAAGGCATTTACTTGCTAGAGTTTTGTCTGTTTTGTTTTCCTTTAAAATTCTTATCTCAGTAAGGAAAATTCTTAAATTAATTTCCTACATTATTTGTCTTATTCAGCGTACATTTCCCATTTCAGAACTTTTTGTTCTGTCTGTAACATAGTTTTGATGGTTAGGAAAAATAATGCTTTCAGATTTTTAAAGTAGAAGATGAGTTAGGCCCTTTGCAGAATCCTTGAATTGAATATAGACTGTGATTTAAAAGAATAGGCACAAGTCAGATGAATCTACATCAGAAAAATTACAAATATTGTCGTTTACTACATGGTCAGTTAGAATTTGTATCACTTTAGAAGTCCTATCGTTTTTTTATTGCTGCGTATGAGTAAGTCTCCCTGTAAAAAGTACAAAAATTGCAAGTCTGCAATTGCAAGTCTGCTTTTTGTCTCAAAAAGGCAAACAGAGTGCAGATAAGGTTTGTATGGAAGTTTGAAGGACTGCAGTTCTTGACATTAACTCCAACATCTAAATGTGGCAATATTACCATTAGCTAACGAAGTAGGGAATTTTAAGTAGCTTGAATATTGCTCAAATTCTTGATGTCAAAGGTGGACTATCTGGTCAGTAATGTCATAACTGTTTCCAGAAGTTTTGCTGAAAGCATAACTTGAAACAATTATCTTTATGTGCCTTTTCTTTGGTGGTTTCTTTGATCATCAGCTTTTCATGTTTTCCTGGAAGGTAAAATATGCCTCAAATTTTGCCCTATAAGTTCATTCTTATTCTATTCTTGAGAAATTTAATTTGACTAGTCTTCAGGCTGTGATAGGAAAGCTACCCAGAACTGTGATCTAAATTAACCTCCAACAGTAGGCTATTTTCCATATTTTCTAAGTTTTTTTTTTTACATATTCCATCAACTCTGAATAAAAGTGATATAAAATACTTTAGAGTTGGAAATTAACTTTGAGGTGAAGGAATGTGAAGTTCAGCGAGCATAGATTTTTTTAAAGTCCTTTTAATTAACTGAAGATGCTGAAGGCATAAGTAAATGTGCCATCCTGCAGCACTTGCCTATCCATTTTTGAGATGTCACATCTTAATTGACTTGCTGTCCATCTATTCTAGTATCCTATATCAGCTGGTGACCAGTTCCAGAAACATTTGACAAAGATGCAAAAAAGAGCCCAAAGAACTGGATAAGATAATTTGGGCACAGGAGAAATGCATAAATAAGCAATGGTTAGTAATGAATTGTTAACATTAAAAAAAAACCCTGAAATACAAATATCAGTATATTTATCTTATTTTGGATCTTGTTAGGCATTAAAATTATCAAAAAAACAGTTATCTTTTATGAGCTGGTATGACAACTACTGAACAGTTCTGTAGATGTGGTGATGCACTTGATTTATGCTGCATTGATTATGCGACACTTAGTTATGGCTTGGTTGCTCCATGACAATCCTTTCTTCTCTCTTTGTATAACTTCCCTCCTTAAAGATTGCATCTAGTTAAAAATTTATTCTTAAGACTTAATAGAAAAAAGTGAGAAGGCAACACACAGAAGACACATGTGTTGTCATATAAAATCCACGGTTTTCCCTCCCCCTGAGTACCGTATTTAGTTCAGGGTCCTCAGTCTCAAAGGAGATATAAGAGAACTGTAACAGTTCAGAAGGGGCAACGCGGCTGATGAGAAATAGGCAGAGAAACAAACAGCCTGGGACTTCTGTGCATGAAAACATAAGACTCAAGGGGGTCTAATTATTCACTGTCCATTCTAAAATGGAAAGCAGAGACCTTAGGATCCTCCAAAACAAATTAGACAGTTGTTCATAACATTAGCACAAAATCTGTGAAACTCCTTTTTAAAGGATGCTGCCTACACTTAGACTATATTTGTGTTCAAGGGCAGATCGGACAAGCACTTGGAAAAGGCATCTTTAGGGAGCTAATAAATGGACAGGAAGACACTCAGGAAACATGAACTTAAAATGGTAAAAATCTAGGAAAATTGATACTTATGTGTTTAGGCTTTCTCTGGTTTTCTTATTCCCTAGGGTCCATTTGCAGCCACTGTTGGAGACAGAATAATGAGTTGGGTGGACCCTTGATCTGAATTAGTGTGGTCTTTTATGTATTTTTATCTGCTCTCAGTTACACCTTACAAATCAGATATTTATCTGCGGTTTGATATCTATATTTCTGGTCTTGATAAAAAATATGTCTGTATATGAGAACACAGCATTTCACATGTCTGAAGAGAAACTGAACTTTCAATTTAAACAGTGCACATGTATTCCTGTTCTAGTAGAGGTGGACCCACGTCTTAAAAGTCAAATGAAATGTTCCACATCTTACTCTAAAAACTCCAGTCAATAATACAGTTATTGGCAGGGAAAGTATCGAAATTAACATTTATTGAGGAAGAAAAAAGTTGAGAAGAGAAAGGGAGTACATCCTGGGCAAAAAATGCAGATGGAATAACAAAGCTTGCCATTGCCAAGACGGTAGAATTCATCAAGGTGGTATCACACAGTCACTGCAACATGGGACGTCTGGAAGGTGGTTGGGGATCTAAGTTTTTTTAAGGAAGGTAGACAGAACTGTATTTGACACCAACTGCTCTTTAAAAAAACCTAATCCAGCTTTATGTTTCCCTGTGTTTTTGCCCGAGATTTCTTGCACAGAGGACTCCCTGTGTTTATAGTAGCAATTTGGGTGTTTATATCTATCTGGTTAGTTTTCTGTGAGGGTTTCTCACATGAAAAACTGGGATGTGCTACTCAGACTGGGAACCTAAAATAAATGTCTTTCTTCCTTTACCCTCCTCTCTTCTTTCCACATAAGAAATATTTTCAACCATTCACAAAAAGGAAGATTAAACTTGTTTTGGTTTACACATGACAATGTGGATTGATATTTCAAATATACGAATAATTATTGATAGCATGAATGTTCTTGAATAGAAAATTTCATGGCAAAATCCACAGGGTGTTTAATGTCCCTTGTATTCTCATTTCTTGTGGTCTAAGAAATATGTCTATAAACATATCTTGAGATGATAATGTCCCTTCTTTTCTTGCCTTTTGGCTTCTTGTCTGCATTGTGTTACATATTTTCTTTCTCTCTTTATTCCTGTCCTCATTCAGTACATTCAGAAAATGCTGAATTAACTTTCTGCTACAATTTTTCTGCTCCCCCCCCTCCATGACTTTTCTATTTCTTTCCAAATTAATTTGCCTTGCCACCTGGTCTCCTCGGAATTTAGCAATTATTCAGTATATAAAGCCTGGTTCATAACAGATGGGGCTTCCAAAATACACACATCAACAATGTACATCCTAGGGCCAGAGATTGTGAGTTAGCTGCAGTTTCATTATGACTTCAATTTTCTAATGCTTGTGAACATTGTCAGAGAACATTAACGTTGTTTGTGATACCATGTCTTCTAAATTGTGGAGTTCAGACCAAGCCCTGTTTCTTTGATTTAGAACATAAGTTTGTTTTCCAATTTCATGATCCTGATGGGATGTATTTTATAGCTACAGGGATGGGAACCAAAATATGATAATTACCTACGCTTGTTTTCACCTGTGCTTTGCAGAAGGTATTTTAGTGTTTGCATCCAATTACCTAGATCAGCATTTGTCATTTTCTAAGACTTTCTATGTTTTCATAGTTAACCTCATCACTAATATTTCCATATTTTAAAATATAAGAGAGAGTTTTGTGTGCTGCTAGAGAGCTTTGTGTGTTGCTTTTCAGTTATATCAGTCTATATAAGGAATATTGCAAGAAATGCCTGAGATGTTGTTTTAAATGCCCAAATTGTTTTAAATGCCCAAAATTCCTGTGAGCTGCATTTGCAAAGATGAGAAACTTTTGGGGCAGATGTATAATTTGGGGAGAAAAAAGAAAATGGACTAGGGATAAGAGGGGAATAATATTCTAATATTCAGAGTGAGAGAAGCGGGAATACAAAATATCCAGTATTTTTCAAGTGCTCCTCTTTGAACTGTTCCATTTTGTGCAAATAATTGTGGTCCTGAGACTTGTTCCCTCTCATCCTGCGTGTGGGAAGTAACCACAAGATTATATTCAGTAGTTGTTGCTTGCTTGATTTCTCCAGCTTAAAATGTCCTATTTTTTATAAAGAACACATAATTTTGTGGGAGCAGATGTTAACTCTGCATCCAGAGGCAATTTTAGAGAATGTAGATATGTTAGATGGTGCAGGAGTGATTTGAAACTGGGCATTCTATGTATCACAGGGCATGATGATAAGTACTTGTAAGGGCCAAACTCTTCTGAGGACTGGAGTTTTGAGCTGGAATTTGATCAGAATTTTTTCCATAAAAACCTCTGCACTTCTGTTCTTGGAATCCCATCTCTTGCTAACAGTTCATATCCCCTAGAGGTGACCATAGTTACAAAAGCCAAAACACCAACTACAGCAACAGTTATGCAGCCAGCTCTTAACGGGCAGAACACATCAGTTCTTACCCTTCTCAGACACCTGTAGAATTGAGGAGAACAGCATTTGAGCTCTCATGTCTTCCACCTTTAGCCACAGAGATCTGCAGTCCCTTGTTGACTTTGTTCCATGTCTCCCTTTGTGGTGTCGTTGGTGTTTACACCCACGAGCAGTGAGAGTGAACTGTTTGGGGTGTAGGCATTGGGAGCCTCTCTGCAATGCTGTTGATCTGAGCTACCAGCAAGTGATAGGAATCCCATGACAGCAACTCTGATCAACACCTCCCTGCCCTGCAGATGGGAACCTCCATCATTTGGCCTGTCTTCTTGGTGTTAATGAGTGTTCTAGGCTCAGATGACTTTGAATTGTCCCCAGGGAAGTTGGGGAACCAGGGAACTTCCCCTTCCTTGGCTATTCAGGCATTGCACTCATTCTGCAAATCCACATCTGAGGGCAGAGAAGGAGCCTTCTTCCCAATATTACCCAGTCTGCTTGTGTTCTCCCACAGCTCTGGTATCTGGTCACTTGTGCCTCAGTCAGAGCTTCTGCAGGGGAAGCCACCAGCAGGTCCAAACCCAGGGAGTTTGGGTTAGGGTGCACCAGGCACTCCCAGTCCTGCACGGCAACCTCCCTCCTTTGGAGTGGGCCAGGGCCAAAGACTTTGACACCTTAGGGAAGGTTCTTCCAGCCAGTCATACAGACAGGGCCCCGTAGCTTGTCACCACCACAGTCATATTGTCCCATGATGTAAAGAACAGAGTTTCTGGCTCTCTTTCACATTCCCAGCTGAGCTAACT
Source organism: Origma solitaria (assembly GCA_013397895.1). Lineage (NCBI taxonomy): Eukaryota > Metazoa > Chordata > Aves > Passeriformes > Acanthizidae > Origma > Origma solitaria. The sequence continues at coordinate 998,792 of VZRL01002171.1, forward strand.
GCGCTTCTAACCACCCAAGTACCTTTTAGCTGCCTCTTCTCTATGCCTCCTTGCCATTTGTATAGGTGTTGTCTGCTGCAGATGAACAGCAGATTATTCTTTAATTGATAGATGGCTGCTGAACGTATTCCAGATATCTTTGGTGATAAATGCTTTTTTGCTGCTGTGTGTGGTGAATTACCTTTTTGCATCATATGTGTATTGTAAAAGCTTGGTTATATTCCCATGATGCCTATTTAACAATCACTCTGAATGTGAGAACTGTCTGCCAAGACTTTGTGCTAATTGCCCTACATCGCCAAGAAGAGATAAAAATGAACTAATGTTCTTTTTGTGTTCCGAAGCAATCCTAAAGGATCAATTTTTAAAAGCATTATCAAGCATTTAACTAAGAAAATGGCTAAAACACAACAAAGAGATTCATTCTGGGAAATAACTTCTTTCAATGGATGAATATTATCAATTTTTGGGACTTAGAACACCAGCATTATTTGGATGTGATCCATGAGGAAGATGGGTTTCTTAAAGCTCACTTCTGTTATAAAGGTATTGTAATCAAACTAGTGATTTAAACCCTATTGTAATTCCACCTTTTTCAAATTGTGCATTTCTCTTTGTGGAAGGGAATGAATTGTTAATGGAAACAAAGAGGGGGGAGAAGTATAGTTGAAATTATCAAGCCTGTACACTTATGGTATCAGAACACTTTTAAATTTCATATTAATATGAATAATATGTGAGTTTACAATGAAGCAACTCCAGCTATCATATTTGCATACTCACTGTAGTAGATATGTAACTAAAAGCAAAGGTTGATAGTACAGTCAATTCTCCTGCCTGACTGTGGAGGTCTGTATACTTTCAGCAAGAGCCCTGGGGAAAAGACGATAAAAAAATTTAATAGCTGTGCTAAACTTGAACTTTTATTTCAGGTTGAACCTCAGAGAATCATTGATCAGGTCACAGTCATAAACCTGTGATTGCAAAATACTCTATTTGGTTTCTAATATCTGAAGTGATAAATTATAAACTTGTAAGAATGTGAATGCTACTGGCCATGTTTTCATATTTATAATTTCCCTGTGATTTATACGAGGATAAAAGGTCGCTGCCAAAATGCCTTTGACTTTTGACTTTATATTGAAAATAAGTAATTACTGTAAGGATATTCTTTTTCCATTTTGTATGATGTCATTCTAGAGCCTTCCTTGAACACTATACAATAGCCACTAAAACAATTTTGTCATTTTTTGCCCTTTTTTTTTTTACTGGAGGCTGTTTCCCTTTGGGAGGAAGAGAATATGAATCTGGGTATTTCTTTATGCATTCCAACTTATTTTCAAAACTATGCAATCTCTTCATTTGTAGACACGAAAAATATTTGATACCTCAGAACTCCTATTTTAACTGTTATCACTTAGCCTAAAGTTTGTCCACGTTTAAAAACTCTGATGAGAATTTTTCTGTATTTCTCACTGTCTCCTCAAACACACAGAGCCTCACAAAAGAGTGTTAGCTAAAATTTTTTACATTCCCAGGGCTGCTGATGGACTTGTTTGTATTTTGGGAAATGCTTCCTATGCTTGCAGGCATTTTTTCCCAAACACAGAACAATCACACTTTTTCTCGGTGGAAACAACTTGTATGACTATCTTTGGCAGAGCAGTAATATTCCCCAGTGTAAAAGGAAAAATACAAACTTTAAAAATTGATAACATGCATTATCAAACATTTAAAAATCTGATTCTATTGAGAAGCAAAAATAGCTCAGAAAAAGGCAGTTTCAATTAATTTATTTGAAAAAATGACTAGCCACACATTGAATGTTTTAATATAAAGTAGCTTTAACAAAGAAAGAATGAAAAGACTGTTATTGTGACTCTGCAAACTGTAATTAGAAATTGCACTAGTGAGGCAGGTTTCCAGGTCAGTCGTTGAGTTCTCCTGAAAGTATGAATATAAAATCTCCATTAGCCAAATATCCTGCTTGTTGGTTTTTTGGTTTTTTTTTCTAAGAGAAAGGCACATTCCTCTCTGCAGTTCATGTGTTCATTCTAAATACAAAATATAGCCAACATATTCCATATGCATATGGCTAATGAAGTATCTGTGCTGATCCATTAGACCACCATCTTCCTTCTGTGGAATGAGATTGGGAAGTCCATTTCAGAAGAACCATCTCCAATGAAAAAAACTCTGTTGTCTCTCTGTTGTGCTAAAAGCCTTAGAAGTTGCATGGCTACATGGCAGGATAAAGGGCTTAGAACTTGAGGTGGAAAATCTTGCCATATTTATGATCTCTTAAGTGTTTGAATGATTCAAGCTTAACTTTCCAAAAACACATGCTAAGAAATGCACTCATTTAGGTCTAGAGCAAGATCAAAAAAGGCCCAGGTTCTCCAAAATAACATGGTGTCTACGGGATCAAGGTTATTTATAGAAGCAGTGTGTTAGTGCTAGATGGCAAGCTTCCTTTTGAATAATTTTTCAAATTTTTTTACTTCTGCTTTGACTTTGAGCCCTAATTAAGGAATGATAGGGGTTTACTTTTGTTTCATTTTGTTTTAACTGTTTTCTCTTCTGTTCCAAGATAATGTATTTTTCTCTTTCATCCCTCTATGATTTTTGTGGTAAAAAACATCACTTTAGGTTACTTTTCAGATTATTTAAGCAACAAGCACATCACCAGGACTGTGCTGAGATAATCAGGCTATCAGATTGCCAGTACAAATTGTGCTACACACTGCAATTACTTGAGTGCTCAATCACAGGTAGTGTTTACTGTGACATGATCACACGCCATGAATATGTTATTTCCCTCTTGACTGTCACCTGCTATTTCATTACTGAAGGTAGCAAAGAAGAGTCAAACAGAAACTTTGATTAACTGATTATTTAAACTTGTCAGACTACCCAATATCCACATGGGCTTTGCTCCCATCATCAATGATAAGGCCAAAGTGATAGATCCAGACAGGTACTTAGTTGTTGCAAAACAGCATTTCTACAGTTCCGCATCAGGTACATGATCATAAGTGGAGTCTGAAATGCAGTGTTACATGTCTAGGAACCTCACTAGGGCATAGAGAGGCATGCTGGAGTGGGCTTCCTAAAAAAAGTAAGTTGAAGCTATTTCACTGTATCTGAAAATGCATTGTTATCTTGGCTAAGAAGAAAAGGTATATATGAGTATCTGGGTAGTTAGCGTGTCTTGGGTTCATGTCTCCTCTGAGACAGTTCCATGCTTTAATACTTCTGCAGGGAGGTAAGAAATGTGTCTGAGCTTACAGAGGATTCATGTACTGAAGGAGAGGCGAGTGAAGTCTGTCTTACCAGGGTATGAGATGAAGGCTCCATTTGGATGTCAGACTGGAAGCTTTTGGGTTCTGGCAGCAGTGGCAAAGTTCTCCACCTGCAGATTTGCAACTATCAAATAGATTCAGTACCCCATTGGAAGATGAGGGGCTGGGAAGTATGTCCAGTGAAGAATCAGACCTGGTTGAAACTGAGCTGTGCAACAGCAACAAAGTGAGATGGTGAGTGGTGGCAGTGGGATAGTTCCTGCCATGGGAGATGGATTCTCCCTCCTGTTCACCTGAGAATCAAAGATTATGGAGAAGGGATCCATCTGATAAAGTGAAGCAAACCCCTCTTTGCCAATAGGCTGGCCAACCTGGTGAAGAGGACTTTAAACTAGGAACAATAATGAGAGAATAACAAAGTGAAGAAATGGTGGACTAGTTGGAAAGAAAAGGGTATATCAATAGAGTTCTTGAATAATTATATTCAGGTATCTGCAGACTGAAGTTTCTTCAAGCGAATGTGTGCATCTTTCAGATGATGTCAAACCTTTTCTAGAAGAGATATTTCTGAAATTTTGGTAGTGGAGTGAGGAAACTTTTAATTCATTAGCTGGGACTTCAGGTCTGGAAAGAGTACACCAGTGGAAGATTACATCTATTACCAGAAACCATTTTTCCTTTTAAAAGCACAATTCAAACTGAAATTGTTTCATATTTAAAATAGAAATAAACCCAGTGTGCCCTAGTTATCATTAATTTTAAGTGGAAAAGTTGTAACTATTTGCCTAAGATAGTTCAGTCACTGACACTCTATTCTTGGTTCCTCTCCTAAATTTAATGTATTTTAGATGTTTTCAGTAGTTATCAGAGGAGTAGAAACTGTGAGGTGGCACTGAAATAACACACTAAAGAGCAGGTAACAGTATTATCCCTGAACTGAAAATTTTGGCTTGACTTGAGAGGGTCCTAATAAAGCAACTGTGAATCATTGAAATGACAGTCATGGATCACTATGATGAGGTCCATTTTGGAGGTATGGCTGCATACAAATGATGATTATATATTTGTCTATCACTTGAGATTTAAAGACATTGACTGTCTTAGTGATAACTACAGATCATGAGCAGAAGCTGTAATTAGAAGAAGAATTGCTGCACCTGTCTCTGCTTCATGCTGTCTTCTCAACTAATCAGTTCTGTCTTGTCATGTTGTCTCTGAGACTAATTAGCATCCCCAGACATTTGTAAAGAAAGGAAATGTCTGCCTCAGAATTTGAGAGAAAGAAAAGCTGTGTGTCAACAGGAAAAGGGGAGTCCTAACCTTTGAATATGCACATGCAAGGGCTACGCACACTGCATATAGACAGGCTGCAACCAGGGCCAGCAACTTTCTGCCCACTTTTTAGGGTCATGAGCAGATATGAGCTTAAACCTACATGTGATTCCAACTTTCACTATTTGGAATGCAAGCTGGAAGATTGGATTTGACTGTAACTGGTTATATTTACTGTGATCATTGTTGTTATCCTTGTGTTGGGTTTGCATGGCCAAGCTTTGGTAGTGGAGAGTGCTACAGGTGTGTCTTCTGTGAGAAGCTGTCAGAAGCTCCTCCCATGTCTGGCAGAGCCAATGCTAGGCAGCTCCAAGAGAGGCATGCAACTGGTCAAGGCTGGGCCAATTAGAAATTGTGGTAATGCCTCTGTGATGACATATATAAGAAGAAAAAGAAAGAGTTAGAATATGTGAGAGGAAAAAGTCTGCAGACACCAAGGTCAGTAGAGCAAGAGGAGGAAGTACTGGAGCTGAGTTTCCCATGTAGCCCATGGTGAAGACCATGGTGAAGCAGCTGTTCCCCTGCAGTCCATGGTGGTCCACAGGGATGCAGAAATCCATGTGCAGACTGCGGAGGACACCATGCGGGAGCAGGTGAATGACTGAGAGGAGGTTGTGAAGCCAAGGGAGACCTGTGCTGGACCAGGCTCCCGGCAGGCACCTGCAGACCCATGGAGAGAGGAACCCATGCTGGAGCAGGTTTCCTGGTAGGGGTTGTGACCTTATGGGGGACACACATTGGAGCAGGCTCTGCCTGAAGGACTGCACCCTGTGGAAAAGTGACCCATGGTGAAGCAGTTTGGGGAGGACGGTTGCCCATGGGATGGACTCATGTTGGATTCATGGAGAACTGCCTTCCATGGGAAGAACCCCATGTTGGAGCAAGGGAAGGACTCCTCTCCCTGAGCAGAGGCAGAAACAACATGCAATGAACTGATCCCCATTCCCTGTCTCCCTGCACCACTGGGGGTAGGAGGTAGAGCTGGGAAGGAAGGAGGGGTGGGGGGAAGGTGCTCTTAAGGTCTTATTTTACTTCTCATTATCCTGCTCTGATTGTGTTAGTAATAAATTAAATTGATTTCTCTAATTTTAGTCTGTTTTGCCTGTGATGGTATTCGGTGAGTGATCTCTTCTAGTCCTTTTCTCGAATCATGAAGCATTCATTATATTTTGTCTCCCCTGTCCAGCCACAGAGAGGTTTTGGTGAACACCTGGAATCCAGCCAGGGTCAATCCACTACAATCCTGAAGCCAGTTAGTATTGACAATAAGCCTAGAAAATTACTGCAAACAGTAAAGCCATTCAGCATTCAAGCGTGGCATTTCCTCAAGAGAAGCCTGACTGACAAATTTATGCCTTTCAAATTTGGAATTTACCAAACTGCTGTTCATCTTCAGCATGGGAACTTATCCAAGACCTGAAGCAGTTCTCCCAGCAATTTTCCCTGGCTTCCTACATCCTCTTCTTCTGTTAGTACATGCTTCCAGGAATAGTGTAGACTGATTCCTCTGTGCTCCCCTGAGCTCAATACACTTAGTTTAAATCATTCCTCTAAAGGCCAAATTGGTCTCTTGTGTATTATAGATCATATTCCATCAGCAGATTGTCAGAGTTAAATATTCTGTGCTCAGCAAGATCCCCATCAAAGAAAGAAAATTGAATAAATTTTATCTTCTTCATTTATATTTATCTGCTAAAAAATATTAATTTTACCCCATGCATCCTTGCATCTTTCACAAGGCTATTTTTGCCTATCACGAGGCAATGACACTATCAGTGGAAACACTGCTGCTGAAGGGTGTTACAGCTGCTGATATTTGAACAGAAGGTTCCAAGCCCCAAAAGGAAAGAATGCTTGGCATGTTTTAGGCAATGTGAAGACAGACCTCAGGATCCAACTCTTTTTGTCATCTATCGCTGCTTAAGTCTGCTTGACATCATTAATAGAGAGGAGAGCAATTTCTGCTACATTCGGGAAGAAAACCATCTGACTCCAAATACAACTTTAAAGATGACCTGGCAAGAAGTGTATGGAAGGAAGAAAATTCTCTCTTGTGGTCTCAGGAATGATCACATCACTGCTATTCTTTCAGTGTGAGAAACTGCGAAGGCCACTTTTTCACAATTGACTAAGTCATGACTCATTATTCATGTTGCCTTAATAGGCTTCCCCATGATGTTGATGTCAAGTGATATATTTATTCACTCTGCTGAAGTTTTTAGCTATTCAAAAATTAAGTGAATGCAAATTAAAATGATGAAACTTTTTGAGGCATGTTTGACAGTGGAATGAATATGAAAAATGAGTTATTCTTCACTGGGCCATCACTGACTTACAAATTGCTGACCTAAACACGCAATTACTGAAAAATAACTAAATGGCACATGTTAACTAATTATTATTAACAACTGAAAATGGTAAAATTACGATCTGTTTGTGAACAGATAGAGAACATTCCTTTAGAATGTCTTAACAATAGGCTTTAAAAACAAAGGGAGTACATGTTCAAAGGAAAAAAGGCAGGAAAATAATAAGAAACTAAACTTCTAACATAACCTATATAAAGGAACTGAAATAGTAATTATTTTTACCTAAAAGAAAAGCCACAAGTACTCCAACATGAAAATATCAGCTTCCAATTGTTACTAAAGAATCAGTTCTCAGCTTCTGGCATCTACCTGAAGTTACATGGAGTTGCTCATGCAATTCTTCTATTTTTATCGTTGACCCAAACCCAGAGATTGCTAATCATTTCATAGGCTGTTCCTACTCAGACCACTGCAGATCATGATTATAGGTGAAAATAGAAGAAAAACAGAATTTGACCTAATGTACCAGGGTTAGGAGGCTATTCAGAGGCTTTCCTGGGTATGAGCAATCTTTCTCAGGGCCTCCCCCTACTCCTACCCGTGTCTCAGGGTTATCACACTTCACCCGAACCAGGGGCCATCAGTTCTCATGTGGAGCAGACAGGTCAGAGTCTCTGCTGGCACAGGGCTTGGTGAGCAAGATCCTGTCCTCCCCACCCCATGTGCAGCACAGGGTTCATGCTTCAGCTCACCAGTCAAGGTAAAATGCAGAAAATCATAGAATGATAGAACAGTTTGGGTTGGAAGGGACCTGTAATGGTCATCTAGTCCAATCCCCTTGCAATAAGCTATGAATATCTTTCTTCTAACTAATCCAAATCTACCACCTTTTAGTTTGAAAACATTACTTTTGTCGTACTGCAACAGACTTTACTAAAAAGTCTGTCCCCAGCTTTCTTACACGTTCCCTTTAAGTATTGAAAAGCCACCCTAACGTGCTCCTGGAGCCTTCTTTCCTCTAGGCTGAAAAACCCCAACTCTCTCAGCCTTTTGTCCTAGCAGAGGGGCTCCATTCTTCTGATCATCTTCTTGGACTGTCTTTGGACCTGCTCCAACAGGTCCCTGTCCTTCCTGTGCTGGGAACCCCAGAACTGGATGCAGGACTCCAGGTATAATCTCCCCAGAGTGGAGCAGTGGGTCAGAATCCCCTCCCTTGCCCGGCTGGCCACACTGCTTTTGATGTGGCCCAGGATACAACTGGCTTTCTGTGCTGTGAGTGCACTTTGCCTGCTCATGTCCAGCCTCTCATGCACCCCAAGTCCTTCTTGGCAGGGCTGCTCTGGATCTGTTCATCCCCAGCCTGTGTTGACAATGGGGGTTTCACCAGCCCAGGTGCAGCACCTTGTACTTGGCCTTGTTGAACCTCATGAGGTTCCCCTGGGTCCACTGCTTGAGCTTGTCCATGTTCCACTGGATGGCATCCTTTCCCTCAGGCTTGTTGACTGTGCCACTTGGCTTGGTGTCACCTGCAAATTTGCTGTGTGTGCACTTGATCCCTTCATCTGTGTCATTGATGAGCCCATTGAATAGTACTGATCCCAATATGGACTCCTGAGGGACACCACTCATCCCTAATCTCTAGCTGGATGCTGAGCCATTGACGATTTACCTCTGGATCCAAACATCTAAGCAATTCCTTATCCACCATACAGTCCATCCATCAAATCCATACATCTCGAATTGCGGGGGGACCATGTGAAGGCGCCTACAGAAATTTAAACAGCTGATGCCTGAGGCTCTTACCTTGTCCACTGATATGTAGTCACTCTGCTGTAGGAGGACACTAGGCTGGTCAGGCAGAGCCTGCCCTTGTTGAAGCTGTGCTGGCTGTCTTGAATCATCTCGAAACATCTTCCATGTGACGTAGCATAGCTTCTAGGAAGATCTGTTCCATGACCATATTTCTCAGATACTCAGTTTCAGATATGATACCATTGTTCTTCAGAACTGTTTTGCCTCTCTGCATTGGTTTTCCTTTTGTGCAGAAGGATCATAATCTATCTTGTTTCCGAGGATATTTTTTAAAAACTGGCTTAGTTCCTACACTGAAGCCTTCCTTTTCTGTCATGAAAATTTAGACAATTTATGTCTGCGCACAGTTGATTAGGTGTCTACAATTCCTATTAAGCTGTTCCTATGGATCTATTGAACTAACTGAAATTGTCACATCACCAAAGAAGTTACAAGACAAACTCTCCAGAAACAGTTCCACAATCACAATGTTTTCAAAATTCTTTTTTTTATGTTTTAAAAAGAGAAAAAAAATTCTCCTGATTAAACCAAAAGCCATGCTGCAAAATACGAAATAAGTGATACAAATATCCCCATCTGGAAATGTGCAAAACCTCCCCGCCCCAAATTAAAGCCCAACCCCAATCCCTACATCAAGCTGAAACTGAGCTATATTTTTTTTTTTTTTAGGAAAGGAAATACAGGCTTTAAAAGTATCTGTTGAGAATTTATTATTTTTTTTGCACCAGAAACAAATCAAAGGCATATAATATTTTGAAATAGACATAGTTGTCTACAAGCAAAATATTTTTATTAAATAGCTACATTTGTCTTAAGTGGAATTCTATGCATTAATGTAAACTTAATGGCTCGCTAACAGCATTATGCAGAGAAATTACACTTTTTGTTTGTTTTGAACCACTGTCACAGAACCCCTGTCAGTATAAGGCAGCCTGAAATAGAGCATGTTTCTTCTGATGCCAAAGGCCACCAAGGTTTTTTCCTTCCCCAGCAGTTATTTCTTTGATTCTATTTTGATGGTTTCTATAGAAGAAGTTTTTATATTCAGAAAGTACTTACAGTTTCTGTTCAAAATGTCTTTCAAATAATTTGAATAATTTTGAAAGTCAAAACAGCAGAGATTTTCTGAGTGCTTAAGGCATTTGTAATTACTCTGATGGATATTGGACTCTTCAGACATACATAACAGAGGTTCACAGAGTGATGGATGTGAAACATTAACTCCAAATACTATTAAATCTGTTAAAATTGCTGCATTTTATGAAAACTATATGCTGTATATCCTACCTGCATCATTTTATGTTTCACACCTTAGCCCAATTTCAAACAGACCGGTACTGGACAATATTTAATCTAGACAAAAAGTTTGAAACAGCATCAATATTTTCCCTTAATTTTGAATTTCATTGCTGTCAGAATCCAAACAGCAAAACAAGCCATAGTGTAACCTTGAGCTGAACTGAACTGTTGTAGGGATGATAAACAAGAATGAAATAGAAGTGTTGGTTTCAATCAAGAACGGTTGGATCTTCATAGGAAGAAACCAAATATGAGCTAAAATAGACACCAAGTAGACTTATAGTTGGAATGCTCTGAGAGCATTGGGTTATTTGAAGTCAATCATCTCATGGCCAGGACACTTCCTGGTATCCTGTTTTGAACCTGTCGGAAATAACAAATTAGATCTCCTGAAACTAAGTATTTTAAAATGAGATGCCAAGGCTAGCAGCTCTAGTACAGGAGTGGTCTGCATTGCAGTGTTCTAGTGTGGTGCACAAGGTGGTTCCTGAACCAGGGGAATATCAGGAGAGCTTGGAGAGATGCCAGGAGCCCCCAGCTCATGCAACAATGGCTGATGGCAGCTGGACAAGGCCTTCAGAAGCAGCGGCAGCCAAAGCCCTCACATGTATAACAGAAATCCCTAGAGGATGCTGTTTGCACTGTGGTTCTCAGGAAAGAGTGTGCAGAAAAGGCACCAGAGCCCTGCAGCTTGATCAGGGAGCAGTGGCATCCACCCAGCAGAAAGCCATGGACTCTCCGAGCTCTGCAGCCTTCAGGAGTGACACGCTGCTACGGCAGTGCCAGGCTGTGCCTGGCTCCCATGCCAGCTCCAGCCAGCAGCGGGGGCACAGCTGTGGGATGCGCACAGGGAGAGGAACCCCTCTGCTCAGTGACAGAGCTCGGGGAGGGGGACAGCAGACTGAGGAGAATCAGGGAGTGAGGGCCCGCGTTAAAGGTGCGATGGGAAAGCCTCCGATCCTGGCATGGCCCTCAGATTAGCATCAATTATTAATCTTTCAGGTAGTCACTGGTGAAGTTCCAGTGAGGAGTCTGAGGGCAATCAAAAGAGACTGCAGAGCCTTGTGGTGACCAAGGGACCAAGAGCGCAAGTAGTGTACTTCTCTGTCCTTACAGTTGTAGGGAACGATGAGGGAAGAAACAGGAAGAGCCAGCAGATCAATACCTGTCTCCAAGTCAGAACTGTCCTAATCTGGGGTTTTTTAATCATGGGTTTTTTAATCACCAGGCCCACTGGCAATGGACAACAGGGGGAAAAGGATTTTTTGTGAAGAAACCAGCAGGGTTCATAGAAAGAGCATTAAACAAGATTTGAAGAGGGAGAGGGATAAAACCAGGCTCACTAGAGATAAACCTGGGGGTGGCACCGCAACATTTGAAGGATGGTGTGCTAGGGACACCCTTCAGTCTGCAGTCTCAATGGAGGTAGCGGATGGAAATCCGTGCGGCAGCAGATGGAATGGTTATGGATGTGTTAGAAGCCATGGAAGCACCAGAGAAGTCACACAGGAGCTAGGTTTGCCCCTAATGAGATGGAGTAGGTATATTCAGGAAAGTTAAGTGGCTGAAGACAAGGTGCACCAGATCAGAGAGACAAAATAGAAAATGGAGGTGTTTTTAGCTGAACTAGGGTTTTCAAATGTGTGAGAGACACCAGAAAGCAGTGAAAGTACACCACAAGTGCATAATTGAAGCCAGCTTTGGGACTGATACACAAAAGCCTCATTAGATGCACAATTTAGAAAACTGTATAAAATTACAGAACGCAATGCTAGAGCTTGAATAAAAAACACAGGGTTTTTAAAAGCTTCCAATGCTCAGAGGGAATAAATATAAATCATAAAGAGGTAGAACATGTATTTTGCAAATGTAAATCTCTTAGAAATGCATGCCAAAGTTTTTCTACAGAAATATATATATTGAAAGGACCATATCTATATATGCAAAGTGTGTAATTTTTCTGTTTTCACTTCAGCCATTCTCTGCATGCAGATCATTGCATAGATGTTATTACTTTAGAAGAACCTGAAAACACAAGATGACAGAACTGGCCATTCAGGTATATATGTCATATATGATGAATATGTAATTTAAAATACAACAGTATGGTGGATTAAATAAAAGTATCCTATTTTCTATCATTTGAAATTTATATAGATAGCTTACCTTCAGGCTCAACCTTAGATTTCAAGACACAAGCAAACTGCAGCAGACCTATTTCAAAGGTATGGGGAAATTAGTATTACGACTGTATAATGTGTAATTTACAAGCTGTCCAGTAGCCATCCAATAACATTCTGAAGATTGCTGCAGCTACTTTCATATTTATGAAACTCACCTGGAAGAACAGTTTCTGAATTATTCTAAATTAATGAAAGAGAATTCAAATCTCACAAAACGGTTCTCATTGACCTGCAGATACAAAGTGAGATAAAGGTGTTCATCCCAAACGAACATCAGTGTCACTTTCTGAGAAAAGTAAATGACATTAGTTGACTCTACTTATTTCATTTTTATTCATAAGCTGTGTATCCTGATATCTTGTAAAACAGCTTATTTTTGCTCTACTGAACAAGAAAGTTCTGGAGGAACTGAGAACTAAGGTGACCTTTCCCCTTCCCTCTCTGTTTGTAGCAGCCTGGAAGGTGAGGGCTTGAAAAGCAAGGTAGAACATGTAGAATTACCTGTCCAAATTTCCTTTTATTTTTATTTTTTTTTTAAATTACTTGCTTTGAGGGGAATAAGGTGTATCAACTTTTTTCATTTTTTTTTTTTTCCTCCAAACTTTGTGGCAATGCTCCATACCAGGAGAAATAAGAGTTTTTTACATGTTTGGATTAGCAGCGCAAGGAGACGCACACACTTCTTTAAATGAACACTTTTGACTGAAACCAAAAATTTCTGGAATTAATAAATGGCACTTACAATATAGAACATCCCAAATATTTTCTTGTGTCAAACAGCTTCATAAGATTAGGGTTGATGATAAAAATAATTGCATCAATACCATAATTAGGTTAAAATATTATTAACATCTTTGAAAAATTATAAAAAAAATAGCAATAAAAATATTATTTTCTTTTCCTTCTAACATATTAATCCATTTTATGCACATAGTCAGAGATCTTAATACTTCATGAGATTGTGCTCTATCATCTGTCACCTATGTATTGGCTGAAACCAAGTGTATTGTGCATTCTGGGGTACAGGATTTAGTTGACACTGACCAAAGATGTTCCTTAAAGTGGAGCTCTGAATTTTTTCAGAACTTATGACACAATGCTCTGCCTATTGATAATCTAAAAGTGAAACCAGCGAACAATACAGTTTAAAGTTTCATAATTATCTGACTTCATCTGATTAAGTTGTCCTATGGTAAATGCCATATCTGATCTTCAAGAAATCAGAGAAAGAAATTAATCTTCTAATTTCATTGGTAGATCATGTGTCTATCCAGTATAAAGACATAATTATATGAGAGAGAGAGAAAGAGGGAGAAATAAAATGAACATGGCCTATGACATGATTAATTTTGTGTCCTGGAGTCAATTACACATAGGATAACTGCAATTCTTTGAAATTACATTTAATGCCATAATGCACTCTAACAAAGGAGCTGGTGGGAGTACTAAAACAGTACTGCATATGAAAAATTGATAACATGTGTACTCCACCATTGAAGAGCTTCAACAAAACATAGAATATTCTTTCAATTTATAATTAATAACAGTACTTAGTGGGTGCTATTTCTTTACTAATCACAAAGTACAAAATAAGGGTAAAAGATTCAAGGTCAAATGTGGAAAATACATAACAGTAGGGAAAAACCTGGATTCCTAGCCTCTAGATAATGCTCAGTGAACTGAATCATGGGAGTCCCATTGCACAGTAAAAGGATTGGTATTACTTCTGACTTGTGACTGCTTACCAAGATCAGATCAAGTAGGCTGAGACAGGCATACTGTTCTTCATTACACACATGCACCCTCAAAAATACAATTCTAAAAGGGTAGGCATCACATCTGACTGTCTCAGACAGGTGCAAAAGTGCTATTGTGGAAGTGTTAATGTCAATAGTGAGCATTCTCTATCTAAATATTCACTAGATGTCTCCAGAAGTCTGAGAATACTGACCGTGCTGAAGTGCCCTATAATTAATATAATTAATGATCAGCCTTTCTTCCCTCTATAAAACTGTCTCCCAAGGTCATATTTAACATAACTCATTGAAAGAACACTCAGAGAAATAATCTACTTGAGACAACTAGGTGGGAGAACTGAAGTGGGAGAGAATAAGTGTATCAGAACAATAATGAGAAAAAATAGTATTAACTAGATTGTTGTGATGTAGTTTTACAGTGTGCTTGATTGTGGGCCTCTGATGCTTGATTTAGGGTAGCTAGAAGGGATTGAAGAGCAGTTAAATAACAAGACGGCTCCGACTGCATTCACTTAGACATATGTGCTTGGGTTGGCAGTTAAGAGTTCCTTCACCCCAGCATGAAAAATAGTACAGCTGGGAGGAAAAAATGATCACTTGAGAAATGCTTGATTGACCATATTAAACCTTTCCCGAAATCACCTACTTCATGAAAATCAACACTCGATGGAAGAAATTTCTTTAGCTTTGCAGATTTTACTTAGTCCTTGAAAAGCAGGGAACTTTGTGTGATACCTCTGAGCCATGAGTGGAATTTACCCATCAACGTTCATGATGCTCATGGCTACATTTTGCTGACCACCAGAATTTGAATTTGAACACCATTTATATTAGCTACCATGAAAGCTGATATAAAATGAAATGGCACTGTTTAGAAAAGAGAGCTGACACTTACTGCCAGTATTTGAACTTTGTGAAATGACATTGCAAGAATTTCCTGTACATTGAAATGTGCCCGTGGGAAAAGAGCTATGTACTAATCAACTGTGTTTATTGGGCAGGTCACAGCTATTGCTATGATATGTAACTGAAGGCCAAACTCATTCAGTGAGCTACACAGACTCATAGTACTTTCAAGTAAAGGAAAGACAAAACAAGAGATTTTACCATGGCAGTGCTTTTTTGAAAAAAAGAGACAAGTATAAACCCAGGAGAGATAAATGTATTACAAATACAGAATTTGTCATCCTTAATTAGAAGACTTTGTTTTCAAGCTCATTCCATATGGCCACCTTTTAATTGATACAGAGCAAGGCAGCTATATTATTAAGAGCTTAACATTGTCTCAGTCACAATGCATACCTATCTTTGGGCAACCCTGGAGGGTTTTATTCACCCCAGGAGGTCCAGTACATGATGCATGCCTGTTTTATGGCTTCTCTCTCTTTTATAACTCATGTGTGCAGGCTAGTACTTTCTGATTTGTTGGCCATATCTGACTTTGCAGTTTTGTATTCCTTTTTCCAGTATTGAACATCTACATTAATAGTATTTGTATGAGCTGAGGAGCAGATACCAGTATATGCACAGTAGACAATGAATATTTAAGCTTCTATAAATTATCCCATTGTTTTAATTGCTCTTGTTGAAAGATAAAACACATGAAATGCAACCCCTCTTTGAACTAAAAGGTGTTTTTTTCAAGGGACTCCAAAGCACCCAGGATTCATAACCACATCTGCTGCCTTATCTCCCAGTTTGATGTGATTTATGGCAAGCACATTTCTACACTAGAAATGATTCATCCCTTGCCACATGCTACTAATCAGTGAGATTCTGCTGATTCCATATTCCGCCTGAATGCACTTCAGTCAAGTATCAACTCTCTAGAGCTATTACACCTTTTCCTTAAGAAGCTAATGGAGTTTGTGAGGGAAGTTTTGAGAAAAGTTCCAGGAAAGTTCCACCACCATACTAAAAAGCTAGCAACCAAATAAACATGAGTGCTACTGACTGAAAATCACTATACAAAAATAGTAAGTGAATTGGCATCTACTGTCATGTAAATGGAGCAGAGACATGAAGGGCATAGAGGAACTGTGTGACTGATGACCCAGGCACAGATTGGGAAAACTAATAGTGAAGAGCTTAATTACAAGTTTTCTGGAACTTTGCTTACTTAGGCTGTGATTTTCTCGTCTCTTGAGAAGTGATAATAAATATTCAAGTTATATTGTAAAATTTTTTTTTTCTTTGCCTAAATACCAGTAAAATGCCCAATAACAGTTTTTTTGCCTTTATGATTTATCTGGTTTAGTACTAACATTAGAGCAATACAAACTATAACGTTAAGGAACCAGGAAGTGTTTGGATTTGCAACAAAACCGTAAAAGGATGATAACAAAATGATGTTTTAGGTATAGCTGAGCAGTGCTCACCCAGTGTCAAGGTCTTTCCTCCTTCTCACACTGCTCACCCTAACTGAACATAAATGTGGGGAAGAAGGAGAAAAGGGAGTAGTTTGGAATAATTAAATTTGTCTTCCCAAGTAACCATAATTTATGATGAAACCCTGATTTGTCTGGTGATACATTGTCTTTGCTTTGGTGTTTTACAAATTTACAAATGAAATAAAAGTACATTAGTAAATTTCATTTAACAACATGACTCTTATGATGAGAAACAATTAACCAGTTATTGTTTAATAATGAACTGGTGCTGTACTTTTAAAATAAGAGCTCTAGTTTACCGAAAAGCTAAAATTCAGAAAATTATTTTCAAATTGTCAAAATAAGTGCAAACAAGTCAGAATTTGAAAATTTGTCATCCTGTCTTCCAAGTGAATGGCTACCATTAGTGTTAAAATAATATTTAATAGGACAAAGAAGATTTCTTTAGTTTTTTTATTGGATTAAAAGGGCAAACTGGTATTTCAAATAAAACTTTTTTTTTCAATATCACTATTCCTTACATTTTTAGTAAGCATTTTTGAATGGTTTCCTATTGTAAATAAACAATTCTTACTGTGCTAGGGATCCTATTTCTGCTTGCTTTTTGCAAAGCCTTTGATAAACTCCACAAAAAATGCTGTCCCTGCTGGCAGAGACAGTTACAGATAAAAGACTGCCCACATTGCCCGTAAATCGGCAGATAGACTGATTTCCTCGCTACCCTAATTAGTTTTGCATAATTTGGCATATTGCTTCCTGAAATAATGTTTTAATCTAATTAAGATTTTTTTTCAAGATATCATTTAAATGAATTAATTAAGGACTTTATCTCCAAAGCCCAGAAATTATTATCACTGAGAATAATGCTAGCACCTTCTTCTAGAGTATAATTTTATTTCCCCTGTAAACTGACTCTGCTTCTAACCTATGCATAGCTAAGTGATTAGGTGAAAAACATCCCCTGATTTCCCACCTTCCTGATAATCTCCCCTAGGCAAGGCTTGCAGTCGAACAGCTTGTGGAAATGGGGTGTAGTCTTCCCTGTCTTATTAGGACATCTATGTACACTAATGATATTATGTGCAAATGAGATAATAAATGATTATTTGATATTAGTGATAAAACCTTCTTTGTAGGGAATAAAGAGTAATAAGTTGATACTACTAATCTACAATGATGTGCTATTAACTGGGCTAGGTTGCGCCTTTTTGTTGTTTTGTTAATTTCTTTGTTTCACAGTAGACCCATTGAGTGGCTTGCAATGTCACAATAATATTTCATAACTTGGATGTATCACCTGTCAATTCTAAATCTTTTCTGCCTGTTAAAGGGAAACTCACTGGCAGAATGAAGAATGATACCTTGCTGAGCTCACTGGACAATATGCATTCTATAACTGCTACCTGTTGTTCGAAAAACCTTCACTGATATGTTGAGGTCAAACTCATCTGAATGTTGAGGTCAAACCCACCTGAATGGATGAAGAACCAGGGAAGATTTAATGGTTTTTAAAAATTATTATATGAGATGTAAAGTCTCTCTTACTTAGACATTTTATCTCAGGTGAAAGTTGAATGTACCTCCCTGTATAAAGAGACTGTATTCCAGATGGAAAATGCAGTGGATTCAATGGAGGAAAAATTACTTTTGACAAACTTTGAATTATGATAAGGAATTGAAGAAGAATTCTGTTTAGAAGTTCAGACTGTTAGTTTTTTAGCCAGGGAACTGAAGAGGTTAAGTCTCTTGAGCAAAATGCCTACTTCAGCAAATTAAGGAAGATATACTCTATTTCAGCAAAAGAATTTTGGGGTTAATTGATTATTGCAGGATCTTTGAATTGAAGACATTATATGAAAAGAGGAAACATTATTGGTGCTGCTTGTAACACTGATTGTAGATTCCATTTTTAAAGTAGAAAGCTGTCTTATATTTTCAGGAGGTGCAGAGATCGTGTCTCCAGAGGAGACTTAAGGTGAGTTTCAACAAGTGTAGGAAAACAGAACACTCGTGGTATCTGTAAACTCTGAGTTTCAGTACCGACATTGGTGACACTAAAGTGTTTGTAACAGAACAAATGAATGACAAGTGGATGTCCCTGGAGATGCAGGTGAAAATCAGGGAACCGTTTTTATTTGTGATTATCCTGTTTGCTTTGATCAGAACTCTCACAGAAGGCTCAATTGCTGCTTTACAGTCTGCAATACTGTTCCATTTTACAATGTCATGTTCAATTGCAGTAAGTACTAGGTATAATAATGTTAAAATCTATGAGAATTTATTAGTCTAAATGGTGAAATAATCTCTGAGTTAGACAAGAATTTGTCTGCATTGTGACTATGCTGATTTGAGGACTGGGATTCATCTTTAAAATTATTGTATCATTATTTCTTCAAAGCATATTGTGAGTTGCATTTTTCAGTAATTTTCAGTCAGTATTCTGAAAGGTACGATTTCCATTTAGCTGTCTTCTGAGTGTATTTCTAAATATTCACTATAAACCTATTTTTAGAAAGGATATTACTGCAGATGAAGTTAAGTCCCTGAGCCAATGATTAAACTTAAGAAAACATATGAAGATTAATAAATAGGAAAATAACTGTTTTTATTAACATAGCATAACTATATAACCATTAAGAGATTTTTAGTTTCTACCCTGATAATAGGATACAATCCACTCATAGCCAAAATTCATTAGTACATTTTTGTTGGAACTAATTTACAGCAATAAATAATGAACTGGTTTCTGGAAAATTGCTGACACCAAAAGCATCTGGTTAAGTACAGTGGAGCAAAACTGACTCAGAGTCTGTAGCTGCAACATTAGTGTAATGAACATAGAGTGGCAGGAGAATAAAACCAGAGAAAAGATACCTTAATCAAGCAGAAAATTGAAAAACACCCTTTACACATTGAATCACACTGCCAGTTCATCCTTGACTATGTGCTGTGCTGAATGTTCACTCACAGATTTTTTTTAGTACTGCACTTTCAGCTAAAGATGGTTTTGTTAGGAGCAATGAAGCAAAGTCATTGCAAAAATACACCAAGTTATAAATCCCTTTCCTGTTTCTACCAAATTCATGTCATAAAACTTACTTTCCTGATAAATAAAAGTGATGATCATCACACATATCTCTGCTGAAAGCCATATCTAGTATCTAGCTGTGATAAAAATGAAGAACAAAAAAACCTCAAAGACCATTGCCTGCCACTGAAATTGTGTCTTCCCTAAGTCAAAATTTTCAGCACAAAGCACAGAAAACTTGCTGTATGGCAAGTACTAACCAGAGGGCAGAAACCTCCTGAATTTTCTTCCTCATACCTCATTGACCCTAATGTCCTGGGCATGATTATGCTTTCCCTGCACTGCCCTCACTATTGGATGCGTGCGCATCTGCGAGTTCATGGATCATCCCCCAGCAGCATATTTCTTGTCTCTGTTCAATCCATTTTCTGAAAGATCCCTGTAGACAAATTTTATTTCAGTCTGGAGTAGGTTCAGAGCTGTCACAGTGAGACCAGCCTGAAGGGTGAGACCTGGGACCACAGCCCTGTGCCTGCACTGAGCTCCATTGTGATCAGCATGAGAGAAAGTACTCGTGCATTTGAAGTCCCTTGGACCTGACTGGGAATCCAGAAAGATGTAGAGGTTTTCTTTCATATACCGCACTGTGGGTTTAATCACTGAAAAACAAGCTGAAATCTTTCAGCATAGTACCTAGTAGCTACTTCTGTCAACAGTGAGCAGTAGCCAAATTGTCCTCAGGAAAAATCTACTGTTTAAATTCCAGTATTGGGTTTATCCTTTTTATCACAACAATCTGCCCACGTGTTTGAATAAATTGATTTTCCTGCTCCTGGCTGGCTTTGCTAAAGATTCATGCTAGTTGCTTGTCAGTGAAAAATAATTGTTTTAAATTAACTTTGGGGGTTTTCTCAAATCAGTAAATAGGTAAAATTAATCTGAAGAAAACATACATCTGCTATAGACAGTTGATTCTACCTATTTTTTACTCACTCATTTAAAAAGACCCTATCAAAGTATGCACCTAAATTTCTGTAGTTACCAGACCTGTGAGAAGGCATTCATACACTTTCATATTAACAGATACTTGAATTGCAGGGAATATAATCTGAAGATCTCCATGAGAAACAAATTATTTCAGAATGCATATTTAATGAGAAAAATGGCTAGAGCTTTTCTTGAACACATGTTGATTTTTATAACTAAACCTAATGGAAACAGTTTCTTTTAATCCTGGTTTTGTTTCATATTTCCTTAATGAAAAGATATTTTATTAAATTTATATGTTTTTAAAGCTACTAGATCACTCTTTCTTGCTTTACTTTGAAGTGTGGCAGTTTTTTGGTGGTTCTGTAGGGGATTTGGAAACAGCTTTGTTTTTTGTAAACACTGCTAATCATATAAGTTTTTTTCACTGACACATATTTTTTTAAAACTGTAAATCTAAATTTAGATTTTTAATCTCCATATAAACAGTTAAATATTTTTTCAGTGACTTAGTATTACGATTTTATTCCTGAAAAGCTTGAAGTACAGATTATCAGTACTTTCCCTGCTTCATCTAATTCACTCTCTCATTCAAGGAAGTCCAAAGTCCTGCAAGTCCTTTTCTGAGGAGAAAAAAAAGATGCCTTGATTGCTGAAAATATAAAAATTTAACCATTTGTTATATTTTATAGTTCTCGCTAAATATCTTAGATGTACAAAACCAGTAATCCTCTTACTCAGCATAAAATAGTTTTATTTAAGTTATATCTGAGGAAAATAGTCAAGCAAAGGATGTACATACTGAGCAATTGTCAGTCTCTAACTTTATAACCTCTGTTTCCAGAAAGGTCTGATTATTTGGGGAATGGCACTTGAAATGTATAAAGCTGTTGTATTTGGTATATAGTTGTCGGTGCATTTTCAATACATACCAGATTGTTACTTCCTCCATTATCATAAGTGTTCTTTTAATTTCTAGTGCCACTAAAAATTTCTCATAAGAGTGAGCACAGAGATAATTACCTGGGTTTGAGCCTATATGCTGTATCAAACAAACCAAATTGTAGATGATAAGAAGAAAAGACCAGGTTTTATATCATCAGAACTTCAGGAACTGAAAATAAATTCTGAGTGCATAGATAACCTTTATAAGTTTCATAGATAATATTTTTCTTCTGTTTTATTGTTTGAGGTATGTATTTCAAATTTTATGCTTATTTTGAACTTTATATAAGACAAAGAATTTAAACATACTTTGAACACATATTATCAAGAGGCAATTGCCACAGACTGAAACTCAAAATGTTCCATTTGAACATCAGGAAACAGTGGCACAGGTTGCCCAGGAAGGTTGTAGAGTCTCCATTATTGGAGATATTCAGAAGACATCTGGACATGGCCCTGGGCAACCTGCTTTAGGTAGTCCTGCTTGAGTGATCTCCAAAGGTCCCTTCCGACCCCAACTGTTCTGTGATTCTGTTACAGAAAATCTTATAAATTAATAACAAACATTGTCAGCTTTATGAAAAATTTCAACCACCTCAAGTTAAAAGTCAGAAATGTATTAATTCTAATTGGAAAGTAGACTGAATTTTATCCATTGTGAATATTAACAGGAGAGTGATTTCTTGTTAAGGTATATGTCTGAGAGAACAGTTCATATAATCAAAGTATCTGTCTGTAAAAATAGAGGTGTTTTGTCTACACTGACAATGAAACTGTGGACATATACCACTGTAGTGATAGACTAAGTTAAGAAAAACAATTCTATTTCCCTGTTACTGCCCATTAAAAAGAAGCCAGAGTTTTGCTTGTGTTCAAATGTCTTTCAGGACAATCTACATTACACTTTATGCTGTCTCATTGCTGTTATACTGTGTAGTTCTGTATGTTAATGGCCACATAGGTGAAAATCAAGGAAGAAGTATTTTGCTTAAGAGCTCATATTAAGGCTTTAGAAGAACAGAACTAGCTCAATGCTACAGCACAGCCGCCAGTGAGACTCTCCTTGCAGAGTTAAAAGGAACCTTCTTGACCTCCTTTGATTACTGGAATTGAAGCAAACCTCATGGCCTTTTCATCTCTGCAACTCATGGGATTTTGTTCAGGGAGTTTAACTTTCTAAATTGCTTTTCAGAGGAAAGAATCTTGAATTGTGCTCATAGGAATGTGAAACTGAACTAAAACATAGTCCAATAAAAAAAAAAACAACTAAGCAAACAAAACCCACCGAAAACCCCAAAACCCCAAACCTCTAAAAAACTGCAGTGGTGGAAACAGAAAGGAAGAAGAAAAATGTTGTTGAATATAAACTTTCCATCTTTTTCTCATGTGACAGAGCAGCATGGACAAACTGAGGTGATTGAATACCCAATTTCTGCGTCAGAATACCTTTAAACTAGTAAATGACAAAGACAGCAGCTGTTTCGCAGTAACGAATTTTCAGCAGAAAGCCACTGGAATGAGTATATCAAAGCAAAATAAAACAAATAATAAAAAAATAGTTTCTTTTAGCCACCAAAAGGCAAAACAAGCAGAGAAGGAGCTGAGAATTTGATCTTTCAATTTTATTGTAATTGTTTGTGTACATGGGGAAACAAGATCTTATACTATTGCTTTGTGATTTATGGAGAGTGTCCTGTCCTTCCGTTTGATCTTTTGTGTACAAGGCCAATAGTGAATCAAAAGGGTGTCACAATTTTCAGAAAACCAACCAACAAAGAGAAAATTATGGCCTCTCCTGAAAGAAAGATGATTCAGTCTGAAAAGACAAGCTGATAGCTAAGGTATGGGACATCCAGTTGTTCAGAGGCCATGCTCGGGGCAAAAAGGCTTTGCAAGTTCTGAATAAAATCCCTTATGCAAGTAGAGCTATTTTCCTTTGAGGTCTCTTTGATGTCTTCAGATAAACGGTCTACAATCATAAATTTTTGTGTCTGGCTTTCCCAAGTTTGGTCTAGTTAAGCAAAGAGTCATAAGACGATAATGCCACACATAATGACTTATGTTTTGTTTTCCACTCGTGTGCTTGAAGATGATTATTTCACCCTTAGTGTTCTGTTATGACATTCTGTCAGTGTTTAGGTGTTTATTAGAAAGTGTACTGTTTCTCTCTCACATTCTGTTTTTCAAGTACTCACAGAAAAACCTTTCTGGGATAACCCTGATTACTGAAAGGTATCTCTTCCCTCTGCTCTCTACTTCAGCCAGGTCTTAACATTTTCATGGGCAGGTGCTTTTGAATAGCTTCTGGAGCTCGGTTTACATGGAGGATTGGAAATATTTTAGGTGTCACCAACATACTAATCATATCTCTGCATCTGCACTCGTGTCTTCCTGGGATAAAATTCTGTTTTCGTTTCATGTTACAAGCTTTCAGGTGTGTTCTCCACAATATGTCAAAGGCTCCTTGGAAATTAAATACAATAGTAACAATATAGTTGGACTTAATTTCTGTAGACATAATATAAAATGTTTCTGGGGTGATCTAGGTCCTCTTTAAAATGTGCTATTCAAGCATGTTGAAAGAAATTGGTTTCTGCCTCAGAGAGTTAAGAAATAAATGGAAATAAGTAAATTTGTACCTTATAACTGTCAAGATTTTCAATGCTTTTCTAACACAAAATAAAAATCATATAGAAGTAAAGCTAGATATAGCCATAGAACAACAGAGAGTCACTAACCACAATTACAGCTAGAGTATTTCGCAGGTGTTGTGGTTTCCAAGAGAGGTACTGACAGTTACCTTGTCAGTTATGTTGAGAAAGGCTCCTAATTCATGTGAGACTTGATCTTCCCTTGAAAATTCACTCTTCTTGAATACTAATACGTGCAGTTAAAATCTTGTAATTACAATGTCCTTTTCCTATTTTATAGTTCTTTAAGTGGTTAGTCTATATAAGTAATCAATCACAACTTCAAGTCACTATTCACATGGACAATTAAAACATAAAGAAAATGAAAGGAAGTGAAATTTAAATCAGTCCAATAAATATATTTTAAGTGGATTTAAATTCTAGTAGAACTCTCTGAGGGTGAATTTTTATGCTTCAATTAATTCATCCACTTCCATATAATCCGGAGCCAATTTTTGCATATAAAGTGGATAACAGTTAATGGGAATGGATATGCAAGCATATGTTCCCTTCTATCTATAGATATCCAGTTTTCTTTACAAAATATACACTATGTACACACACACACTAAAATATATATCAGTTTGTATCATTCCTTTGTAATACTGTAAGGCTTAATTACTTCTAGCACAGATCTTTATGAATGTCAAATCAATAAACCTGTTCATTAAAAAAGAAACTTTTAAATACAAGAATAACTGAGTTTAGAGTGTGCACCAAAGCGCATTGTCAAATGGACATAGCTCTGTTCACTTGAAGGTTACACGTAATACAAAACTGAAGGCTTGCCTCTGTGTGACTGGAGACACTACAAAGACTTAATCAAACTTATAGTAAACTTAGACCATTTTACCTTTGTTGTCAATTGAAATAGGCAACTTTCAGATTTTGTCTCACTCTAATGTAGACTATAGAATAAATCAATAGACTCATTCTTTTGAAGTACTTAAGCTACTTCATCAGCTAGAAAGGAAGGCTGAGCATGTCTGCTCAGATGTTGTTGGTTATGATGCCATGATGAATGACACTGTAGGATTCTGTGCTGGAAATGCAGGATGATTAAGGCAAGTGACAATGTGCTGCAGAGCAAATATTTACTCAATATACATGTTTTGATTTTTTTAAAAGTTATTAAATCAAGCAATACACCTTTGCTCTCCATTTGTTTGTCTGACACCATATAGCATATAATTTCTGCCATTCATTTATTTTCCTGTCATGACAAGAATTTGTCCTTGTGTATATTTCTTTGCAGAAACCATTCTGTTCAACAAACATAAAACAGAGGTTTTAAATAGCCATATTTACTGCCTGATAAAAAATAATCTCCAATGAGCTAGTGCAGTAGTAGCTTAATCCTTTTTGCTTCTTTCTTTGATAGGTAGAATGCTCTTTCTTAGTGTCTTTCAGCAAGATGTCTCTGTTTCTGTTCTGAGAGCAGCCCTTAGTCCTCGTTCCATTGCTAAACTTGATGATTGTCTACAGCATACATTCAGTCCACCTCCTATGGATGTCCTTCCTTACAAAAGCACAGAACAACCTGTTCTTTGTCATGTACAGTGTAGGTAGATTTTTTATTCTGATCACTTTTATAACTGGATTAACATCTTGGCCCAATGCTCGCAGGAGCCACTTGACAGTAAAGCAATGCACGTACTCTATTCTATATATTGGCTTTTTACCTTTGTGCTTTTATTGACTAGAGGGAGACAAATTAAGCTTCCTAAGTGATTCTTTTGGTTTGGAATACAACTAACATTCAATGCTCACTTTACAGCTTCTACTTTTGTCAGATATCAGCCTTGGCCCACCTTCTTCCCAATGCTGAATGGTATTCACCCAGGTCAGCCTCTTGCTGGTGGGGTTTAATGCTGAGGCTGAGTGATCCTCACACTTCTGACACACATACTTCAGTTGGACTGAACTTATATTAACTGATATTTTTACATCTTGACTCAGAATTCCTTCCTTCTTCTCTAAACTCTGTAAAACCTCTACATTTGTTACAGGTTCAGAGATGAGGCTGACCGCTGCTTAAAACTTTCTCCATTTCAGTGTGAAAGTCAGTGAAAATAGTAAGATCACTCAGGGCTAGCTCTTCTAATAGGATCAGAGTGTAGCTCCAGGAAAGAAGAGGTGTATAGCTTTTCCTTTGGATTAAGAAAGAAAAATGCAAAGAGAAAGATTTCTTTTAAAGATTATGGGAATCTGTTGTTTGCTTGGGTTTTAGTGGGTTTTTTCTGTTTTTCTGTGCTGCAAAATGACAAAGATCCAATGCAAGAGAGAGTTCTCTCCATGGAAAGCTTGATGAGTAAACAATTTTAGGATGTTCAAATATAACGGCAGAATCTCAGCATGAGCAGAATATGAGATGCTTTTCAAAGAGCTGTTTGAGGCAAAGTGTACTGATGGCTTTTAAAATTATCATTTGGGCAATAAAAATATGTGTTTTAATTCACTGAGATCTGGAATTCCTATTAACTAGAACTGGAGTTTTTAAAGAAAGAGAATAAAATGCCCAATTCTTTTAAATTTCAATGGGACTTATTCACTTGACCTCCTTTGGAGTCAGATATTTTTAAAATCACAAACTTTTCTATAAAGATTCAAACCTTGGGGTCTTTATGAACAGTTCTGTTTCTGAATATTTTTGGTGATGTGGGAGAGGAAGGAAGTGAGGAGAGAATAAAGATGGAGAAAATGTGGGAGTGAAAGGCAAAGGAGTAAGTACAAAGGAGCACCTTTTAAACAATAGATATTTGTCCATGAGAAATATTATTCTACTAAAAAATGAACAACCAACAAAGATCTAGCATTAGAAGTAACACTGGTAACATCAAACTGTATGTGCGGGAATCACAATGAGCAGTTTCTCCTTTTTTTTTTGGTAGAAAATAGAATTAGAACTTCAGGGACTTAAAAACAAATTGAAATTTAACTATGAAAAAGAAGATTGAATTATACTAAAATTAACAGCCCTAAAATTTCTTTTAAAATGGGATAGAATAAAAAAATTCTATTAATATCCTTGCGTAATTTATGTTTTATAAGTATCAGTTAAATCCTTAAAGGTCCTCTGGTTCCAACCCTCTTGCCGTGGGCAGGGTACCAGGTAACTCAGGGCCCCATGCACTCTGGCCTTAAACACTTCTAGGGATGGGGAGTCCACAGCCTCTCTGGGCAAGCTGTTCCTTGCTTTCTAATATCTACTATAAACCTATCTGCCTTCCGCTTAAGGCCATTCCCCTTTTTTCTATCACTGTACACCCTTGTGAAAAGTCCCTCTCCAGCCTTCTTTTAAGGCCCCGTCAGGTATGGGGGGGCTGTTCTAAGGTCTCCCCAGAGTCTGCTATTTACCAGGCCAAACAGCCCCAACTGGAGAGGTCTTCATGGGAGAGGTGTTCCAGCTCTGTGGTCAACTCAGTCGCCCTTGTCTGGAACCATTCTGACAGGTCCATGTCCTTCTTGTGTTGGGGACTCCAGAGATGGACACATTACTCCAGATGGGGTCTTACAAGAGCAGAGTAGAGGGCAGAATCACCTCCCTTGACCTGCTGGTTGCTCCTCTTTTGATGCAGCCCAGGATGCAATTGCCCTTCCGGGCTGCAGACACACAATGCTGGGTCCTTTTGAACTTTTGTCTACAAACATCCCCAAGTCTTTCTTCCCAGGCTAGCCTTGATCTGTTCTCGTCTCAGCCTGTGCTCATGCTTGGGATTGCCCGGACCCAGATGCAGGACCTTGCACCTGGCCTTGTTGAACATCATGAGGTTTGCACAGTCCTACCCCTCAATCCTGCAAAGGTCTCTCTGGATGTCATTCCTTTCCAACCACACCACACAGCTTACTGTTGTCAGCAACCTTGCTGAAGTTCTGTTGATCTCAATATCCGTGTCATTGCCAAAAGAGTTAAAAAATGCCAGTCCCAGTACCAAATCGTGAGGAAAGCTGCTCATCATTGCTTCCACTTGAGATGAAAACCTAAAATCTAAAATCTAAAAATCTGAAGATCTAAAAATTAGGAATTCCTGAAACTGCATGAGAGAACTATATGACACCAACCCTGTTCATGTGGGATGCAGAACGACTTATGCACATAGTTTTCTATATGAGCTTATTTTCAATATTTCTGGTGCTTCATCATCTTAGGAGGTCTTCTACTGAAACTTCTGCTCCTTAAATCTGAAAGGAGTCAGAAAATGTAATTTTATAAAGTTATTTAGTTCACTCGAAAACTCCATTTGGAGGACTTAACTGTTAGTTGAAAACATTCACTCAGTTTTCTTCTTTATGTCATATAAATGAAAATCAATATTTATGAAATCACTCTGTACAATCTTTAACCCTCACACTTTATCTTTTTCTCTCCCAACTTTTGGCTTTGGAGGTAAAGGAAAAATAAAGTAGACAAAAATGGTTTAACTCTTTAAATAAATCTTAGTTTGGAAAAGTTAAGAGTAGAAATATTATGGAGGATAAAGAAAAGGAGTGAAGATGTAGAGGATTGTAAATGTTCTCACTATGATAATACACTGTTTGCGGAAAAATTTCCTCCTGGAAGTTTAGTCCGAGTATCTTAGTTTCCAGAGAGAAGAAAAAGGTTATGGCAGAACATCATTGGTGATAAAAGAACTGCATTCATTTATTGTGATGTATGTTTGTGTTGTACATCTAGTCTTGTACAAGGCTGTTCAGATAAGAAATGTCATGTTTTTCTCCATGCTGGACTCACACACACACACAGGCATACCACCACCACCATCTTCCTCTGTAACAAAATAACATTTGGTAAGAAGTACTAAGAAGGGCTCGAGTGTAATTGAACAAGAAAAATCTCTAAAGATATTTTCTTTCTGATGCATCTTGGATAAGACATGCAGGAGAAAGGGGACGATGGTGTATGGTGAAAAAATACTACATATTATCCAGGCAGAATTTTCACAAATGAGTAGAAACCACGTAAACAACTTTATTCCTCATGAGTTTCACAGAAATTTGTTTCAGTAATTGCCCATTGTCTTCAAAAGCCTCACAAGAAATATCTAACCATCATTTTAAAAAGCATTTGAGATTGTTTTGGAAGACTGTCTGTACTCAGGCATGCTGAAACTCAGCCTTTTATGGTCCCAGAAGCCAGACAGTGCTGCAACACAGATGCCATGGCAAAAAGAAAAGCATATGAATGTATGGAAAGTGGCTCAGATTCTGCATAGGCAAAGAGGAAAGGAACCGTAGACAGAAAATATTCAGGTTAACAATGCCTTCATGAGGTGTTAAAGTGGCTGAGAGAACAGCTTGCTGAGATATTTGTCTTTAGGGGAACTGACTTGAACCTGGAACATAAAGCAAAAGGACTACATCTATGAACTTACTAGAGAGAAGAAAGGACACATGACAATATGTTAGAGAGATAAGGCAAAAAATGGGATCAAATGAAAGGATAAAATTTCGACATCCAATTACACGATCCTTTATCATCAAAGACTGCTGCTTTCATTGGTCCCAAACACACACACTTCAGCTCCTATCTGCTGTAATGTTGTATGTGAAAGCAGAAGGTGTCTTAGATCTTAATCAGTATTAGCAGCAGTGTGACAGGCTATTTTTTTGCTTGACACTTCCACTAATTCCTAGACTTGATAATAGCTTTCTTCCTTTATGACACAGAATACTTTTAAAATGATTGACACTAAATTTTATTGTACTGTTAGTGGACTCAAAATTAATTTTAATCAAATGCTGTAGATACGCTCCAGTTGTGTTTGCAATATGTTGCTGCAGTTACATACAAAGCTGGTAATTTATAATTTACTGCATATGTCAATTAAGATATCAATATTCAATATCTTTATAGGAAATGTATAAATAAATGTAACATCTGAAACAATGCTTCTTACAAATGTTAAATAAAGTATTTAAGGATGGAAAAGAAAAAAATTCCCATCTTTGATAGGAAGCAGTCTACAAATCAAAAAATTATTTGCTTCAGAGAGTAAAATAATGGCTATTTAAATGTCTTCTGAATCCACTGGGCTAGATTTTTCATGTTGGTTAAGTGACTTTAGTTCTGGGTTAGTCAGCAGCAGAAGTCAGTTGCTTTATTATTTATTTTGTTTGGAATCAGCAGGGATGTGGACCAACATTTCATTAAGCTGCTCCAGCACTGGAGATCAGTAGAACAATTCCCATGTGGATTGTTTTGGCTAAATCTACAGGACAGATTCAGCAGAGAACATGGCAAATTATTTTCGTATGTTATCTTCATACATCAGTTACCTTACAAGAACTCTGTTCCTCAGGTAATTATGGTTGTCTTCATGAGTAGCTTTTTCTTCTTATTTGATATAGATCTGTGATCTGGGCATTTGAAAATCTTCAGAGATTTCTTCCATTTAGTTTGTCTGCATTTGCACTACAAGAGGTGGGTTAATAAGACAGGGAGCAGCAGAAAAAATGAGAATTCATTTCCTTTCTGCTCATTGAAATTACTGGTGAATGTGGGAGAAGAAGTTCCCTGCCTGGTGCAAAATCATCTAAACAGATGAGAACTAGTCCTACAGAACTAGTCCTTTGTCTATGCTACACAAGGCTCTGTTTTACCAAAAGTGGTGAAACTTGAAGGAACATAATATTTTCTGAAAGCTGTGTTCCTTTGTTGAAAGACATGAAGACTGGCAAAATTTTTAAAGAAATTAAGAGGAATATACATATGAAAAGACAGAACTTGGTTTCTTACACTTTTGTCCCTGAGAAAATGAGCTGGAAACCAACTACCCACCACTCATTTTAGGTTTAGGGATTACAAATATCAATCAAATACCTCTATCTCTCAATTATTTGCTATTTCAAGGCTTTCAAAAATTTTCTGAAGTTCTCACCTGAAAGAGGAGCTTTACATAATATGATAAATCAATCAGGATTTTGGATGTCTGATTAACTTTTCAAGGACAAACTTTACTTACTCTACTTACTCTACTGTGCTTGGTAGACTACTTTGACAGTACCAGCTAAAAATACTGAGGATACATCAGTGAAAGTGACATTCAAATAAATGGCAAATGGAAATTTTAAATTATATTACATTATTTTACGTTGGTCTGAAATCTAAATTCCGTGATTTATCTATCTACATTCTGAAAACTTTTGCTGTAGTAGTTACAGTCTTATAGCTATTCAGAGGGGTACAAGTTCACTTAAATCTTGCTATTATGGTATAATAATGTTTCTAAAAGGAGCATATCTAATTTCTGTATTTTTGTATCAGTGTAAATTTGCATCCTAATGTAAATTCTCAGCAGAGAACTCAGAACTCACAGGCCTTTGAGACTTACTGTAGAATTTGTGAAAGGAGTATTTGAAAAGAATATTTTCTGACTAAGGCAAGAAATAATAACATTTATCTACTAGTCTGGGATAGTGTATACTGTGTACAAAATGTCTCAGCATTTAAGAATAATAAGGCCAGACAGAAGCATCTCTCATTCATTATACATGACTTAAAGATACACCTTCTTTGAAGACAGACACAGTGTCCCATCTTACCTTAAAGGATCTACTGTAAACTATGGTTCTCTGACATGTAAATTTTGCCAGAAAAGAGAAAAATTACTCTCAAATTATTAATCTCTGGCCATTGAATTTGGAATTTCTTTACTGAGGAGTGTCTGATGAGCATCTGACTTTATAACAGCCATACTTTTTCAATTATTACAGTAATGCTTTTACAGTAGCTTAATGTAGCTTAATTTCTGAGGTTGGAATTTTTAAACAAAATTTAAAAGTATATGTATGTGGTATCATAATGATTCCTTACACAGTCCAATGACAGAGACAAACTATGTAGAGCTAATCTCATTAGTGGCTTGATACCTTCCACAGAGACCAGTCTGTAGAAGGGAGTGGTGAAATTAAGATTTTCAGAAGAGGTTTCTGACAGCAGAGCGCTGCTGGATTGCAGACTCTCTTTAACATATTTGAAGAAAAATACAAACCCTAAAGGTAATAGACTGAAATCCAACACACTACTCAGCTTGTTCGCTCTTCTTCCAGCACATCATCTTAGTCTTTCTCAGTGTTCCCCCGGAGTGTCCTTTATCTGTTAAAAAATGGGAGTCTGTCCAACATGTTGTGTTTCAGTCGTATATTTATCCGATACTGCAAGGAATTGTTGGAAAAATCTTGGTCCCTAGTCTTATCTCTTATCCTGTGTATGACAAAGAGATACGGTTGCCTTCCATATCTACAGGTGAGAATTAATTCAAAAGATTCTCCACTCTTATGTGATATTCTTTATATAAATAACACCTTTTGGATCTAATTTCCATAAAATTATTGACCTGTACTTTCATTCCATTTTCTAATGGGACTCTTCTAAACTGTATAATTCTTGAAAATCTCAAGTCTCCTAAGTGTAGGCATTGGAGAAGTAGCTCTAGACTCACAGAAGCTGCAGTAAATTTCTCTGTTCAGTCTTTCCTTATATAAGAATTTGCTAATATGTGGAATAGTTTTTCTAAAGGTCTAGAAGAAAGATCAAGTCTTCCTAAAGGTGCAGTGATTGAAAACACATTTGAATTAATTTTGTTTGGATGCAAATTTGTTAAGGAGGCTTAATACCATACCTATGATTTCTAATTTTATCTATTTAAAATTATTAAATTGCAATTATGTTCTCAAAGTTTTTTGCGCTATTAAATATATTAATATTCTCTTTGTAGCTATGGACAGTTACTTGTCTACACAGTGCATTTGAAAGTTGGTAAAATCTACTATATTTAAAACAGAGGTTGCCATATAAGGTTGCTGGTTTTTTTTTGTTTTGTTTCTGAAGTGATATATTAGAGAATCCTTTGTCAATAGTATTATCCCTTAAAGAGACATTTCTGTAGACTTTTTGAAATACAACTGAAAGACAAACATAAGATGTTTGTTCATTTTATTTAAATAAAATATTTTCTGGAGTGAAAGTATCTGAGCAACAAGTCTGAAAGTTAATTAAACAACTCTGTGGTAAAACATTTGGAGAATCTTAAAAAAATCCCTCTGGTGTTTAGAAGACCGAATAAGAGCTGAGGGAATTTGTGGATTGTTGTCAAACTTTCAAAGTAGTGTATTAGAACATTTAAAAGTCTTCTAACATTTAAAACTTTTAAGACCCACTCACCAGGGTTACTTGCTGTGGTAAGGAATACATTAGACAGCATAATCCCTAAAATAAATTATGATAGTCAGTCAAATTTGATTACAGTGACTAAATTAAATTAATTAATTCAAAGAAAATATTCATTCCAGAATGCCAAGAGGAAACTCAGATTCACTATATTTCATGCAACAAAACTGAGTTTGCATAAATATAGCTGAACATTTCATAAGTAGTATATGAGGGACAATGTAGAGAGAAAAAATATGATTTAAAATGCATTTTAAAATGACTGCTCAGTTGATGGATCAAAGAACTGATGATTTTTATGCCATCTGAGTGGCTGTGGGCTTATTAGTGATAATCCAGATACTGAAATGCTAAGTGTAAAGACATTCGTGTGATTCACACACCCAAACTTGCTGCATATTTGTCTAGATTCCAACATAAATATTAGCAACAAAATATGGTCCTGATCACTTTCAGTCACTTTGCCCTGAATTTCATGTGTCTACATCTTAGACTGTAATCATTTTGGGAAGGCAACTATCTAAACTAAGAATTAATACAGGCCATTTCTAGCGATGGAACAGGGTCGATCTTCAGAAATTCAGGGAGTCAGTGGTTCACTAACAAGTAGGGTATTATTCAGGGAATATCAGTGTTGGGGTTTAAAACCACCAAGGAACACCACTCCAAGAAAGCTATTTCCCTTCTGCCCACCCCCGTCTGGTGAGAGAGTGACAAAGGCAGAGACTATGGGTTAATAATAAAAGTATAAAATAGGTAAGGTTCTTTACATACAAAAGGTGTTCACCACTTCGCCTAAGTTCCTTGTGGCCGCTGAGGAAAAAGCAAGATGGTGGATGTTCCTGCAGCGTAGTAGTGACAAGCGTTTGTTCCTGAGACAGCTGCAGAGAGACAAGGAACTCCGCTCTCTGTTGGGGAAGAAGAGAGGAATGGACTCAGCTTTATGTCAGAGAAAATACTTCGTTCAATAAAACGTGCCTAGTATTACCCATCCGTATGTATAAGTTCCTAGACTACCAAACTAATTTTTTTTTTACAGATAACCTGCAGGTTAGTCACGTGAAAACACGGCAACTTACAAGAATTACTCATTTTACAAATATAAAGTTTAATAAAATCTAGTTACAACTGTGACTTTTAGTACTTTGCAAGTTCATACAGTACAACCTTCTCAGAAGCTTAGGGGGCAAAAAAAGCTAGGAAACTTTAATATTGAAATGTCATTTTATGAGATTAATATCCCATGAATTTTTGAGCACTTTCTGCTTCTGAAATGCACAGAGGGTTCAAATGTGACTATATGCTATTGCTAAAAGTGGCTTGAGGAATGGGGGGACATGCTAAGTTAGAAAGCACGAATAAAAAGACTGTGTGTTCCTCAACCAAAAGAAAGATTTTGGTCAAGCAACTTACTGTTATATCTAAAGTAAATGCCAGGAAATTAATAGCTCAGAGGTCTTATGATACTTGTGGAGATAAAATTTCTAGCCCCATATGGTTCCGAATATGGCTGATTTTTTAAAATTAATTCACTGGCAAGATTTCCTAGATTTCCTCTGTAGTCAGCCTTACTCAGAAAGCAATTCAAAGGGTTATTCCTGCTTTGTCATTATAAATTAATGAATACCACAGTCCATCAATGGGGAAATAACCAGCTACGATTTGGTAAACGTGGATACCAAAAACTTTAAAAAATAAAATTATCGCTGCAATATGCAATTGTAGGGGACAAAGTTATGATAGGAGGCTGGAAGCAAAGTTAAGATAGCAGGGTAAGGAATGTAAAGATCCTGTTCTGAGGGTGGTAACTTGGGTGTTTGACCCTGCAGAGCTGGTAAAAATTCCCACACTGTTGAGAGAACAAGAGACTGTTTGTACTCAGATTCCTCTAATATGGAATATCTTATAAGAAAAAAAAATCATCCAAACTGTTTTCCCCTGACATGACCAGTTACACAGTTGGGTTGAGACTTAGCAACTTGTTTGGTCATACTAGAGGAACATCCATCATTATCAGGTCAAATGTGGCTTCATGAGCAGTACAATAGATTGGGTGATGTGGTTTGAATGGTAATGTTGTCTGACAACACATTGTAATTTGAACTTTATTAAGGCAGTGAGAGAGATGAGCAAGAATGCACCCACACAGTGACTTACCAGATCACTGACAGCAATCTCGGGATTGTAAGTGATGCCATAGCCCTGGCGGACTGTCAGGGACACTTAACGTCGGGGTCATCTTATACATCTTGATGTCGGGTAAAGGGTAGGTTGTCATGGAGCAGGGTTCAATGTTTTAAACATATGAATATAATATAGTTTTGGGTGTTGGTCTACAGCTACCACACCAGAGGTGCAGAACTCCCTAAGACCAATTCCTGACTGT
Organism: Origma solitaria; assembly: GCA_013397895.1. NCBI lineage: Eukaryota > Metazoa > Chordata > Aves > Passeriformes > Acanthizidae > Origma > Origma solitaria. The sequence goes on from VZRL01002171.1 coordinate 1,034,381, forward strand.
CAGTCCCCAGTAGATACTCTGCGCTGTAGAGGCCCAGAGCAGCTGTGGGGATGGATGGTGCACTCCTGCCCCAACCAGGAAACTTTAACTGCTCAGCCTATATTTTCTTTAGTAACAAAGAGACAGACCTGGAAGCCTTAAAGAGAGATTTGCAATTTTTTGAAGGCTTTCAAGCTCTTACATAAAGCGCCTAGTAGATTAATGGCTTTCATGATTCATATGCTGAGAGTAAGAGACTTCTTGCTCCACTGCTGTGCTATCAGTTAGTTTGACCCAATTGTACTGTCAAGTTCTCCTACTGTTCAGAACTTACGCCTTGTCTCTTCCTTACAGACTAAATCTCATCAAAACTCTTCGAAAACTGTAGGCAGTTTTCAGATAGTGACCTTTTACTGGTGTCTCTGTCCATTCATAACTCTGAACTTCAAAAAGCAAAGAAGCACTTTTGCTGACCCCCAAAATACAGTCTGCATTAGCCATGTCTTGAAAAATTGAAGGTAACTCAGTGTGGTTATAAACGCAGTGCTTGAATTATTTTAATAATCTTTGCTACTGAGGTGACTGTACAATTAATAGACTTACACTGGAGTTCTGTCTATTGCAACCTCATTTATAGGAAATAAAAGCAAAATGACCTTCCGATCATTTAAATAATAAGGTGATGGGAAATGCTATTGAATAGATACTGTTGATAGACAGCAGAGAGGCAGTAGAGAATAGGGCAGTTCATCAGCTTGTTTTCTACAAACATTTTTTCTGTGAGTATGTCCAGAGTTTCTTTGAGGAAGGATTCAGGAGGAAGGGATTGTTCAATCTTTAAGCATAAACATTGCGCTGTGGGTTTCCCTTCAGGCTCACTGTCTCAGCTTGGCCATGTGGTAGCTTTATCCCCTTCTCACCCTTTGCTATGGAGAACGGTATAAATGACCTGACTCTTCTATTTTAAGTATCCATAAAGGCTCCTTAGAAAGACAGGAATGTCAGCAAGACCAGCCTGTACTTAAAACTATTACTTAAGTAAAGTCAGGTGGATCCACAGCACTGATCTCTTTCAGAAACACTTCCATAGTCAGGCATGTGTTGCTAAATGGACACTGAGGATCCCCTCGAAAATTTGAACCTTTGCAGCTGAGCCTTAGGAGCAATAGCTGGTGCTGCTGACGCCTTTCTGCAGTGATTACAGTGGCAGCAAGCTCAGACAGGTTGTGCTGCACAAGATACATCAGGGCTGAATTTTCATACTTTATTTCAAAATCTGTAAAGCAGTATTTTTGCCTTTAAATTCAAACTTTGAGATCTTATTATATTACAAAAACCAGGGTCCTTAGGTATGGACCTATCTTTCCTGCACCTTTATTATGTAACATTTGGGTGGGCTTTTCCTTCACCTGGACAAGAATTGTGACATCAAAATTCTGAGACCAGAGTACTCTGGTGCTGGATGCTGTAAGCCTATCTATAGCCTAAAATGTCCACAAAATACAAATACTTCATATTTTGCTCCTCATATCTGTTACTGCTAGCTAAAAACAGCATCAAAAATATCTGCTAAGTATTCATATGTGCCTTGTGCTTTTTTAAAGACAGTTGAGCACATTCCACCCACAAGAAGCATAAACTGCTCCAGCATCTTCATTCTACTAGATTCTCTTGAAGTATTTAAAAATTAATAAATTTGTAAAACCATCTGGAATAATTTTTTATATCACAGTAACCATCTTAAACTCTATACATAAAATTGAGTTGTCAGTGTGTAGTGTGTTACAGTATGCAGCATGTTATTTACCACTGCCCTGTTCTTATTTTCATCATTCTGCTTCCTACTGGTTTTTGAATAGCTTTTACATTTCTTCAAGTGTCAACTGCAAATTGAATATATATATGCATATCAATATCACAGAAATAAGAACACAGTTACACTAAAATCCAAGCTAGTTTTATCGCCTATTGCTTTCTTTTCCCGGTGTATTGCTTAAAAAGAAATATTTGTGCTTTAGGCATAGGCAGGCATAAATACACTTGTTTATACATGTGTAAACATATATGTTCTCTTGCAATAATTGTAAGTGGCATTACAAGGTCATAAGCTTTGAGAAAAGAAGGAATCTCAGCAAGGAAATATGTATAAATAGCACTTCTTTTTGTTTCTGAGAATTCACAGTCTTGTAAAAAGAACTGGATAGGTAGTGTGCTTTGTTTTCCTTTTTTTGATGTCACTAGCAGAGTTTTCATGCAATGAAGAAAATCGGTCACATTCATTATTTGAAAATTGCATAAAAAATCCTAGTTTGTTTTCCTTTTGCTTCTGCACTGAATTACCAACTGAGGTGTGTTATGGAATTGACAGGAACACCACTTGCAACATAGTGGTAGTGAAAATAAAATAAAGCTATTATTGCTGCCTTCTATTTTGTTCTTTTCCTCTCATCAGAAACAAACAATATTGTTTAGAGCACTGGTGAGCTCTAGCAAAATCTTGGCTTGTACTATAGGTTTATCATTCACTTATTAGAATCACCTATTCTTCACCTCATTTGATTAGCTTGCTACTTAGCAATAAATCTCATCACAACCCAGTGTTAAGCCTAGTTTTCCAATCTCAAAGCATGCAAACAGCGCTCGCTCTTTTTGAAGGAGGATTCTGAAGCTAAAGACAAAAAATTGAAGCGCAGTGTCATCCTCTAGTCCTTCTTCAGAGCAACTTCTAACATAAAGCAAAGACCTGTTTCTTGAATGCCTATACTCATTCTATCTGTACAAAGGGACATTTTTGTCCCCAAATTAGGAAGTTATGTCTTTAAATTGCATAGAAGCATTAGGATAAATATAGGTAGATAAGATATTGGTTAATTTATCCTACATAGTAGCCATTAGGAGGGATTTATCAAGTGTTCTGGACAGAATCAAAGTTGCTGTTTCCTATAATAATACTTTAAAGTCACTGGAGGTAGAACACTGCCTACTGTCAGTCAAGGATTCATTCCAGTTAAACTTTATTGGCAAAGAAAGATAAAATTTTTATCTTCATACACAGTAAACTTACATTGCAGTGCCTAAAACCACAAAATGGATTACACTTCCAGGCATCACCTGAGTGGCAATTTAAGCAGCTAAGCTCAGTAATGACACTGTAAAAGCATCATCTTCAGAGCAATGTAATTCATAAATTCCCTTTCCAGCCACTTATTACAGTGTTCATGCATTTTACATTTCTGTATATTCTGTTCAAACCAAAATATTTTCCTTCTAGTCTTTCAAAGGACATTTTAGACTTGTGTTGCCATTGTGGTTTATATTCTTGCTCCGGTCCCTTAAGTTTAAATGCTCTTGTGTGTTGAATAGGGTATTACAAACCTAGACAGTATTAAAAACCTAGACAGACAAACACTTTAAAATTCAACTAGATTTAATACTTAACTCTCCTCCTCCATCACCACCTCCCTTGTTTTGTTGATTACAGCAAACTTTTCCCTTCATAATATATCTGTTTAAATTCTTGTGTAAAATTATTTGGAAGGTAGGTGCTCTAATGCATAAAAGAAATTAATATTTTCTAAATCATGCAATGAAATAAGTCACTGTTCAAATGTGTCTAAAGTAGAAATTTCATGCCTACATTTCAGTAGTGTTACTGGATCTGTAGAGGTGAAATGGTACTATTTTTCATTTAAAATGGTATCTCTAATGACTTGGCAGAAGACTGTTAGTCGTTAATGCTCAGTAAACATTAATTGTTCTACATGATTTGGAATGTACTTAGTACATAATTTTCATTGTTGCCATTTTAGATTTCTTTCCATTCTACTACCATCTCCTAATGCAATTAACATTAAGAAGATGTTTGTCAAGGATACAATTTTAAGGACACCTTCTGCCAAAGAGGCCTCATTAAGGGCTTTTGAAATACAGAATACTAATGAAAGCCCCTTATGGCAAGACATCTACTTAAGGACCCATGCAGCTTAGGATGTCTCAGTTTAAGATATTACTGTAGATGATGCAGACAGACCCATTTAAGGAAGTATATGTTCAGTTCTGGTGAACTCAGTGATGGCAATAAAGATGAGGCCTAACAAAATCACATATTCACAGGGAAAAGAATTCAAATAACAATTAAATATTTCTTATTTACTTTTCTTTCAATAAATGAATTAAAGAGAGAATAGAGTAAATGTCATCCATACCCTGGGAAAGTGTACAAGTTTGCAGTATCTGGTTGGAATTCCTGTTTACTCTGCTTTCAAATACAGATCATTTGAATGGAATACACTTTCACAGCCATAAAACTACTCTGCCTATAGCACTTCAAGCCTAAAAGGCCCACACCTTCTCATTGCACAGCAATGCCTCAATGGGACGCTTGCAGTATGTGTTTCTGGAATCTGAATTCTTGATACAGTTCCACTGGTTTTAGATCTATAACTGGTGGCTAGAACCACTAAACAGTACAACTGCATGCTTATAGGGTCAAGCAAAAGCTAAATACAGATTTTGAGGATACTAGTACTGCATAACTACAAGGCAGCTGGGATTAAATGTCACCTAATGTGTTTCAGCCTCCCACATCATCCTCTGGCCAGCCTTCCAGCACATCCATGACCACGGTGACTGTATCAAATCCTGTCTCACTGCATGCTTATCCTTTTTTTAACTTCTTTTCAAGGTGTTTGCTGTCAGAGGTAGGGCACTCTCAGAGGCAGAAAAATAGAACAGATGGGTCCTTCATCTGAGGGCATGATGATCTGTTATTTTCTTATGTTGGTTCTCTTTTCTCCCTGTTACAGCCATAGCCTCTCTTTGGCTTCCGTTAAACAGACAGTGACTACAGAGAGTTATCTCAGATGGGGTTATTCCTTATATACAGTGAAAACATGGACAGCTTTAAATAGTGTTTTATTGTACCTACTCATTAATGCTGAGGAGTGATAAACTTAAATGAACATTCTTTTGTTTGAACATTTATTTCCTTTACATAACACCCCAATAACATTCCTCAGTATCTCAATGTTCTTGCAAGTCGGGTTTTTTTCCAGTTTAACAATGAATCTAGTATGCAAGTGCTGGCCAAATGATTTAGAATTTTCAAAGATTATACTCAACCTCTTTAAAATGGAAATGCTTCCATGGTCTGAAATAGAAGAGAGCATGAGCAGAATGTTTCACAAACTAAATAAATTGGAAATACTTTGTAAAAAATGGTGGCTTCTGAGTGACCTTGTCCAAACTTATATCTCATCATTTTACTCAGTGATGCTGCTCAGTTTTACAGGCATTATTTAACAGCTTTTTGCGCAGTCAGGTTAACAAGAATCAATTGTTTCACAGTCTTACTTAAGATTTTAATTTTTTTATGACATGTAAGACACAAAGACACTGATGTTGTATACTATCAGAGAATCAGTGCAGTATTTGCATATAGTTTCTGCAAAATAAAGTATGCTCACCAGTGATGAAATATCCTGTAATATTTTGTATCTGTTTCTAGGCATCCAGTCCCCTCTGGCTTACTGTCTCTTCATTCCAACTAAAAATGAGTTATGATCAAGAACTCACCCTGATCAAGGGGTGTTTGAGAGAAAAGCAATTTAGGGAAAGGGAATAAAGGATGCCTGAGAGCTGAGTGTGCACTGAAAGTAAGAGAGTGCTTGCATGACTTTCTTTCTAAAATACAATAGTCCCTGCATAGAAACATTTTTTTGACTCTCTAATGTATAGTCATTTGTGGAGTCAGAAGATCTTTGCCATTCTCTATTAGTCAGCTGGGGTCAAATTGAAGATAACATATGCTGGGATTGAATGTCATGCCTCAGTAGTGGCCCTCATTTTTTTCCCAGAAGAGCTGGAAGTTCAGAAGTCAGAAATGTTAATGTTCCTTGCTGCCCCAAACCAGCCAAAATACAGTCCTCTTGTTTGTTTTCTGAAAATTAAGGTGGGTTCCCAGATTAACTCAGGTCATTAAACAAGCAAATTCAAGATTTAGAGCTAAGGGAGTTTTTAAAAAGAGGTTTGGCTTCTAGCTCTAGAAACAAGCATCTGGAGCATTCTGTCACCCCCAGCATTCACAGAGAATTTGTGAATTAGGTTTATAATTATCTGGTTGTGATATGTACAGGGTACTTGTACTCAATTTCACAAAAATATGTGGCCATTTAGAGCTGAATATGTTGGTCTATTTTATCACATCAATAAATACAGAAACCATTATCTACTGATTTATCATGGTGCTCAGACTTGTGCTATAGTTTATGACAATTTACCAAATAAGGCATGCATATTATTTTCAGTTTCTTTGTGCTCCCAGGAGAGTGGCAAAACTATTTTGTTTAATAGGCTAGTAACAATATGTCGTGGGTTTGACCCTGGCTAAATGCCAGGCACCTACGAGGTTTACTCTCTCTGCTCTCTCCTGCTGCAACTATGCAGAGGAGAGGGAAAAAATTAACACAAACACACTGGACTTATGAGTTGAGATAAGATCACTGACAGGCCACACCAGAGAGGGCAAGAGCAGGCGGGAAACTTAAAGTTGCAAAGATAGTGATTTATTAACCTAACAGAGTTGGAGGATAAATCAGAGGTAAAAATAAGCTCTTAAGACACCGTTTCTTCACTCACCCCCCTTTTCCCTCTTAAGGCACCGCTTCTCAGCTCACCCCCCCACCCTCCTTTCCATCTAACCAACAACTCCCGGGCAGGGGAAGGGTGTGGGGGTCTTTCTCTTAGATCAGTCCATCACAGTTCTTCTATTACAAAACACTGTTTCTGTATTCGCCCCCTCCCTCCATTCAACCAAGAGATCTGGGCTGGGGCAAGGTATGTGGCTTCTCTTAGTCAGTTCAAGGCCACAATTCTTCTGCTACACATGCTGTTTCTCTACTCACCCCCCTCCCTATTAAGGCCATTTCTCAGCTCACCCCCTC
>VZRL01002171.1:1041535-1077626 GCA_013397895.1 Origma solitaria
GGGGTTCTCTGCATCCCCTGGACTCCATGGGCTGCAGGGGGACCACCTGCTTCCCCACGGTCTTCACTACCGCTGGCAGAGGGTTTCCAGCTCTGGTGCCTGGAGCACCTCCTCCCCCACCTTCTCCACTGACCTTGGTGCCTCCATGTTGTTTCCCTCACATATTTTTACCTCCTCCTCCTCCTTCCCTGGCTAAAAAGAAGTGTGTGTTCACATTGTTTTGATTTCTTCTTAAATATGTTTTCACAGAGGCGTAACTAACATCTCTAATTGGCCCAGATTTGGCCAGCAGCATGTCCTTCATTTTCAGAGCCATCAGAGATTGGCTCTGCTGGACATGGTGGAGAAATTTCCAGAATCTTTACTCAGGACATGCAGGAGCCATCTTTGTATCCCACCCTATTCACTGGCAAAAACTGGGCCAGGCAAAGCTACCACACAGTAAGAGAGTTAAAGCTGTAGGGTTTATAGAGTTTCTGGAAAGATGTATTTTGGCTTTAACCACAACAATTTATTGTGGCATAAATGTACTAATGTGACACTTACAGGCTGTGTGGGTAATTCAAAAATTCTCTGAAAACACCTGAGCATTGATATTTGAATAAACTCTAACAAAGCACACAAAAATATACAAGTATTTGCATTTAAATGTTAATTTTCTTTATGATTAATTTGCTTGTTTAATTACTACCTTTCTGCATAGATCTTTTAATCTTTTAACATTTCATTTTTAAAAGTGTGTGTCTGTAGCACCATCACTTCCATGTTTTTTGAACAGCCTGACCATTGGTTATAACTTTGACTTCCTAGCAGCAGCACAGTCTCACTGTGGCTTGAGCCAAGCCATATTCTTTGGGGAAGGCTTATGTAGCAATTTATTTGCCTAAATTTACCTTTCTCTCCTCAATAGTTTTACTGTTTTACTGGGGTTTCATGTGGTGGGAAAGGGGATCTCTTGCTGCTTCATGCACTGGCTCCTTTCCTAGAGCTGCCAGCTTTCATCTGATCTGCTTACTTTTCTCGGGGACGTGGGCTCACAGGGAGCATGCATCAGCCCAAACTCTTTCCTTAACTGACTTACAATGCAACCAATACCCTCCTGGACCAAAGACTCTGCCCTTTGTCACCTGCTGCTATCCACAGGGCACAGTAAGAGATCTGCTTGACATAAACGAACTACTGCAGGGAGTTTCATCTTCCACCGTAGCTATATTGCAGGTGGGCACCATCTGAAAGATACAAAAATAAATGGCAGTATTTTGCAGCAGCTCTTTGGTGTTTCCATGTGAGTGCTTCAGGCCATATTAAAGTTCACTAGATTTTGCAAACACAACGAAATCTTGTTTCCCTAGACATTGCTGCTGAGCAGCAATTGTATGCTATGTCATTTGTCTTTTAGTGCCTGTACTTGCCTAGGGAGCACTAGATCTACTTGGTCTGCTGCAAAAAGATATACCTGGATGGCCAGGTAGGAGTCAGCTATGCAGCTGTGCAGGATCTCCGTTGACAGGTATTGAATCAGAAGCCATGCAGCTGCATTATTGTTATTCTGGCTGACTTATTATGGCCAAAATCACATCTGCTTCTAGCTGATGGCTTAGAGCTGGTTTGCAACCTTTTACCCAGTCATACTGTAAAAACAAGACTCAGGTCTTACTAAAGGTAACCCATAATCATATAGGGGTATTTTCAAGGCTTGTTTTATGTTCATACCTACTAGAAACAGGTGAAAAATGCACATTATAGAGATCTTGAGGTTCCATAGCTAAAAGCTCTTGATAATTGAAGCCAGAAGTGACTGCACAAGAGACAGCCTGTGGGAACAGGCTCATCAGAGAAAGAGAAATATGTTCAGTTTCTTTCCAAATTATTATTCTTCTTTTTTAACTCTCTTACTTGCCATATCAATGGGCAAGGTGTTTTGTATTTCTATACTTTTTTCTGTTCACAAAAATCAATTTTACAACTGACAAAAATCAATTTGAAAAATAAATGACAATGTCATGGTTTTTTTAAGAATGGTGTCTCACTGGTTGCTATATGCCTTCTAGTTCCAGCATTGTTCACTGGTGGTGTAAATATTACCACAAGAAATATTTGCTTTCATTTCCATTCTATAATTAATACGATTCCAGCTTATCTATCTCAGAATTAGCTGAAATAAATTTAGAAATAAAAAGAAACTAGATTTGTGGTTCATGCTTTTCATTTTCAAATGTTTTCCTCGTTAATTTATTCCTATTGCTTCTGAACAGCAACAGAACTAACATCAACGTTGCTGCGCAATGAGGTTGCATTTAGCTATCTATATGGAAACAACAGCTTTGTCAGACTTCTCTTGCAAAAGAAGGCCCTGGAGTGTACCAGCAGTGGCTGACCTCTCAGGCTGGTCAGAACAGTCCATGCTGACTGTTCGTGGTCACTCTCTTGGTGACTTGGTGGTCAAACCTTTCTAATAGATTTCGAAATAGCTTCCAGGATCCTTTGCTCCATCACCTTCCAAGGGATCATGGTTATGCTGACCACACTGTAGTTCCCTGTGTGTCCTTTCTTGCCCTTCTTGAAGACAGAAGTCTTCAAGATCAGGAATCTCCTTCAGCTCCCATGAGCTTTCAAATATAATTGAGAGTGGCCTAGCAATGACATAGACCAGCTCCCTCAGCATTCACCATGGATGCATCCTTTCAAGTTAGAAGACGCATTCAGACTTTAAAGAAGGAACAACTTTTAGAAAGTGTATAAAGCAGTCTGTGCTAAGAAAAAAGTATGGAAATTGAAAAAAAAAAGGGTTTTGAAAGGAGGGGTTTTATTCAATCACAGCTATTCATGCTAAAATAAGTTACTATAGCATAGTGCTTTACAAAAATCATGTTTACCTTTAAAATTTAGAATTAATTCATACCTTATACAGAAACAGATTGTGTTTATAACATAAAGACTGAAATTGTTTGGAATTCCAGGTTAGTGTGGAGCGAATCTGGCTTCCTGGTGAGAGGTCTCTGACACTGATATTGCAAGTAGTGTGTGAACTTCTGATAACTTTTCCAATAGAATGTAACACTTGGCTTTTGACCCAGAAGAGCCAAAGTGATTTTGATTTCGTAAAAGAAATTCTTTCTTCACAAACTGTACTGCCATAATTCAGATCACTGGCAGTTTTCAAGTAGGAGTAGTTGAACAGAAGTGACTGCTGAAGAGACCAAAATGGTAGTTGATACTGGTTTGCTCCTTTCAAGCAGAGTAAGGACACATCTATGAACTCCACATCTGTATCTCTGCCTGCTGCAGGTGTCCTGAACTTCCTGCAACTACATAGGAGATACAAATTCTTTTATTCCCTGCATGAACTGCTACCTAGAATCTGTACCCAAAATAGAATGAACCACCTTGACATTGTTAGATCAATTCTAATATTGTTCTAGTCAATCTACTGTCATTCACTTTCATTGCATATTGTCAACTTTTCCTGGTAAAATAAAAGTCTTAATATCTTGGGTCACAATTGATTAAAATATATATGGTTACCATAATTTATATGTGTTTGACATCTTAGGAGCACAGTGCATGTGAAGTTTTCTGCTACCTTGCATGGTGGGAATCACTAATCTAGCACATAGGATGCTTCACAAATCTTGGAGAGGGTGGGTCTGGTTCAGTGATACATAAAAGATTTCATGGGTTGTTTAGCACCTCAACATAGTCAATTTGATTTAATGTAAAAATCAGAAGAAAGAGTATTTTCTCTGAATGACTTTAGTAGTTTAAAATGTTTAAAATAATTACTGCCTCGAATACTGTTCTAAAACTTCTTTCATCCAGTGGGGAGTAATTCTCTTCTTCCTTGCGGTACTACACTCTAAGTAAGAATTACTGCCATTGAACTTGTAAATCTTATGCTAGAGTAAAAGGGGCATAATAAATATAAATATCTTCCCAGAAAAGTTTTGAACAGGAGCAAGTCCAATGGAAGCACTCTTGGGTTTCTAAAAAAAAAACAACAAAACATGGATAATCTATATATCCAGCAGCTTGGCTATTTTCTAGTGAATTGTTTTTCATGCAGTTCATGCTGTCATTTATCCTAGGACTGAAACGATCCTGTAGAAATGGCCTTGAGAAAACCTTAATACATGAAGATATGAACATTGGTATTATGGCAGCCAACTAATGAAAAAATATTCTCAATATGCGGCAGCTAATCTGCTTGATGAACAAAAGGATAACCATCACCAAATTATTCAGCCCTCCTTTCACTTTGATCCAAAGCGTGTCTGTTGCTTTCTACCATCTGGGTAGATAAACTTTCTTGATCTTCTTTCTGCTTAATATCTCAGCCTACTTAGGAATCATTCTTCTCCAGCACCCCAAGGAAAGAATCTGCTTGCTGCCAAGATCTGTTTAAGTGACCTTTAGAAAACAATGGCAATGCTTCCTAAAAAGTTCTATTCTAAGAATATGACAATAGGAAGTGTTGTAGTACTTGCCTACAGGTAAGAGCAACACCAAACAGCCACAACATTAGAAATCTGATGACTGACATGACCTCTCAGCAGTTCATTCATAGTGAAAAAACACTAGATGAGAAAACAGCTGTACAGCCCTATATATCAGTTAAAAATATGACATTGCCTCTACACACAATATGTTGTGTTTTGTTTGCAGGATAATTATTCTGATCTCATAAAGTACTTGCAATTTTCATTTATTAATAACACATCACCTTATATTCCATGACAATTGCTTTTGAGTTACTGCTCTCTGCTGAATGCCATCTCATTAAATGACACACTATCATCTTATTAGAATGCACCTAGGAAAGTGTCACCGTGGCCAGGGCACTTCTGAAATAGTTGAGACAAATTAATATTGTCAAAACCAAGAGAGACATTATAAATTCCCCTTTAAGTTGTCATCGCGTCTTTCAAGGACAATTTACCCCCTGCAGATTCAGCTGATGCTTTAAGTATCTCAAATTGTCGTTCTTTAAGTGTTTTAAATTGTTTTTTAAACTTGGATATTTTTGCATTCTGTTCATATATAAAAGAAAATACAATATTATTACAAGTTTAAAGTTGTTATATATAATAAATACAGATGTAAACATAATTGTCAGGGAAAGAAAAAAAATTTAAGTAATTTTTAAGTATAATAATTACATTTAGCTGGTACATATACAGAGCAGGAACAGCTGAATTAGTCACCATTCAGGTTTGGTTCCATTGCCAATAATTTATTTAGAAAGTAGGAGACCTATAATATTGAATATTTATTTCCTTTCAGTCTCAGTTATATTCAACTCTAAAAGAATCCTTATTTCAAGTTCAATTCAGCTTTAGTGATTCTTGTATAAGAAATTCATCATGGACATAAACTAAAATGTCCAAAACACCTCCTGCACTGACACTGCTCCCAAAATTTCAACCTCTTTACATCAGACAGGTGCAAACTCAAATGATCTTAACATTTTTACAACATACTTTTCTTCTTTCAGCTTCTCAGAGTCAGGGCTCTGCAGATTAGATCAACAAGGGCACCCTTCACACACCCGACCTTACTCAGTGAATTCAGCAGGGAATGTCTTTGCTGCTTTCTTGCAGATAAACCTCCACTTGCATCTTCCCACCAAGTGTGCTGTGAGAGCCTCCCTGTTCCCCACCATCCTCGTAGCTGGAGCACCTGCTCAGTGTTTCTTGCTACTGTTTGGGAAGGTTGCTTGTGCATTGTTTCTGACCCCATGAAAAGCTGACCCACAAAAATATGGTAATTTAAAAACAGATTAGACCTATAAAGTTACGGGTCGTTAATAAGAATGTTGTATTTGTCTTCTGGATTTTTGTCCTTCAGGGTGAAATTTGATCACATAACTAAAATTTCACAACAGTAAGAATGTGATGTTTCTCTCTTTTACAGCTAAAATCTACATGTGATTAAAGAGTTTGAAGAACTGAGGCTTGAAAAAGTCACTAAATATTTAAAGACTTACTATAAATGTTTCAGGCCAAGTATCTGGAACACATTCATAAAAATCAAAACATTACATAGAAATATGACAACTCAGTAGAAATTCTACTGAGGAAGAAATTCACTTCTTCAATATTTTTTTTCTTAAAAAAATGACTCCTGTCTGTATTTAGTATATAATTAATGAATATTTTAAAATTTTAAACCAAATACTTCTGTTGAGCTAAACAATTTATTTAAAAATACTTAGAAAGAAATTTCAAATATTTAGCTGGGTATACAAATTTATGCTAATTTGGGCAATCATTAAACTTGAAAATACCAATAGAATTGAAACTCTAAATTTTGAGAGAACTATACTGAAACTGTCTGGCAACATTTTTTCTTCCTTTTTATGAAAGAAATTCAACATTATTTAAAGGGGTAAAAAAGATTCAAACAAGCAAGTAGGCAAGAAACCTTACCTGAAGCAAGGCAGTCAGACTTACTCTGATTACAAATTGTACAGGTACCATATTTAATTTCCCCAAATTCTTACCTTCATCCAATATCCCATGTCTCTTACACCAGCATATAATTTCAGCGCAGGCTTAGAGGTTCAGAAGCTGAGTAGAAGGAGAATGCTCTGACTTATAATAGACCATAAAAAATTGTATCAGGAGAGACCACAAGGTCCAGGCATAGTTCTTCTTTGAGCTATATTTTTTGTATTTCAAATAATATTGATTTATTGGGGTCATAATTTTAATTATATTTATGGGTCTTAGTCTTGACCATGCTCCCATTTTATTGATGTTCATACTCCCATTTACATGTTTCTTTGGTTTTTTATCTTTGTCAGCCTCTTAGTCCTTTGTTATTTGAGACGTGAAATAGTAATTTTAAAAATATGCACCACTGCCACTAAGACTATTTAAGAATATTTTTGATTAGTATTTGCCTCAAAGAGGACTTCGAGCTAATTTTAGTGCCACCCTAATCTTGAAGTACAACTCTAATGTACTTTATATTATTGTCTTTAAATCCAAAATTAAAGCAAAATGACAAGCTCAGTCAAAAAGAAAACTATCTTTGGCCTCCAGAACATTTCTTCCATAGGGGAGAATTCTATAATACTTAAACACAAATCTTATTAAAGTCATTGCTAGTCTAGAAACACTGACACTTTTATAACGGTTTTAAAAATAGTATGGTATAAGGGAACATAGATAAATACTTTGAAAGTTGTGGGCTCTCCAAGAGTTTTTTTCTTCCCAAATGTTCACTGCTGACATATAAACTTTATGTTCTGCAATGTCCTTGTAGCTGGGTAAAAGGTGGGCTTGCAGATAGGACAGGTGGGGGGATGTAAAGCTAAAGGGCAATAATATTTTGAAAATAGGTGTTCCTTGCTTTTTTCTCCATCCCAAACTTACTATTTGCAATAAGCCTATATTCACTTCAATAACTTCATGACTATTAATTTTTCTGATAAAATTAACTACTGTACTTAATGATTCAATATAATATCCAGTCTCAAACTAGACAACTCAAGACTGTTATTTTAAAATAATAGGTGTATTGGTTTCAATCTTGTCAGAATATTTACAGAATGAATCAAGGAAAACAAGGAAACAAAAGTTAAAAACCTAGATCTTAAACCCGTGACTCTTCAGACCAGTGAAGCAGACTTCTTCAGTGGCTGCAGATTTGTGTCCTTGGCAATCTAAAGAGGTGTTTTATAGACAGAAGGAAATTAGTTTGTATATAAAAGACAAGTAAAAAATGACATTCATTATTCCTGACTATCTAAAGGAAACTGCAGATCTTTTTGTCAAAACAATAAAATATGTAAGAAATTGAGGAGGTTTCCTAAGTCTATCTATACAAGAAACGAGAAACAGTAGTTTCCTTTTTACATGAAAGAATTTGGTGTGCCATGAATTTACTATGAGATTTAAGAAAACATTAACACTACATTCTCTCTTTTTCCTCACCCACTAGTCCTGTAAAGATAATTTTAAGTGGATTTCAGTTTCATACTGCTGAAAATACAGTAACACGTCGTGTTAGAGTAAAATTGCTTAGAATCATTCAAAGTCAAATAATCACAGATTGTGAATTCAATTTCTTTTCCTTAAATATGAAGAAGTTACCTACCTAGACTTACACATCTGTGTTACTTTCATTTTTCTTGGAGAGAGCAAAATGAAAGATCCTTGACATAAGGACAGTAAGTGAGGCATAATCAGCGTGGGCAATGAGTGCCTGATCTTTTACTGGCTCTATGAGCTTGGGCAAATCTTTTATGACCGAGCTGAGAAATCAAATTTTATTTTGAACAGAAAGATGGGATTCATAGCCCTCTGTCAAGGTCACAAAATCAAGCATACTGGCTAAAGGATTGTTTAAGATAATTTACAATGCTGAGGACAGGGGAATAAAATTTTGCTTCCCTAGAGTTTAAGTACTAGCCCACCTTCAAGACTGTACTTCTAAACACAGATTTGTAATTAAATACCTAATGCCCTTCCTTTCAACCCCGGGACCCGTGCTAAATGTTTCATCCCTCCATGAAGATAGAAGGGATTAAAAGAGTCTTTTAATCATCAGGAAGATGAGCTGAGAGACCCTCAATCTGCCTGTTTGGTATTGTTCCACTTTGTCTAAGAAAATATGTATCTTCCAAAAAGATTGATTTAATTGCACTTATTAGAGCACTCATGCTTGAGCAGAGAATCAGGGTTCCAGTTCCTTCTTCCACTAACATTTTACTAATTTATACTGGAAAGGGAAATCTATGTTTCCCTTCACCTCTGTGTGTAAACTGACCAGTTATGTAACCAGTTTCTTATGGTCTTTGGCTGAGTCAATATTTAATTACTCTGCATAAGTCGAATAACTTTAAAAAAAAAGAAAAGTGGGAACATCCAAATTTTTATCTGTTTCTAGCAGCTACAAGTTCTTAGTATTTTGGGTTTGTCAATGAAAAATCAAAAATCACAGAATGAGAATGGAAAAGAACAAGATATTCTGTATCCTGAAAACACTGTTTACTTGTTAGCTGAAAGACAGTTAAGGCACCATTCTCAGCTGTTTGCTCCCTCTGTGACCTAAGCTGCACAATGTTCTTGGTGACTGTTTTCCTTAAGCTCTGCAGATAAGTACTTAGTATACTTGTCAAAGTACTCAAGGCAGACACGTCTGAAACAGGTTTAGAGGTGACCAGGGGGTCTCTATGCACCTAAGGAAGTTTAATGTTGGAAAAATATCCTGCAATGACAACACCTTTACAGTAATAGCCTGACATTTTTTTCATATGCATGGGCACCAAAGACATAAACTAATGTATAATCAACAATGTCGTAATACAAAATGAGTAAACATCTTGAAGAAACAGGATGAAGGCTGGAAGTAAAGGCTGCACTTCGATTCTCTTTTTTGAAGTGACTCAGTAATTAAGGCTTTATTTCAGTGTAATATGAAAATATTTCCAAGGTGGTAGAATGCATAAATCTAGAGTAGTCACTGGGTCTCACAAAAAGCAAGTATATTCAGTTTGTTCTAAACAAAAACAACCTGCAGGAAAATACAGCATATCTGAATTAGTCAAGGGCATACTAACAACGAGAAGCCAATACCAGAAATTCAAAATTAGGAAAGGGGTAGACCTATGTCCCAAGAGGATGTGTCTGTCAGAGGGTGGAGATATGCGTGGGTGTTCTGCTAGAGGTTTCAGCTATGCCCAATTGCACCCTTGTTTGCTTAGCTTTTCAACTGAGCCTTAACCTGAGCTGATGAAAAACATCTTGACCAGATGGAGGATGTTCATCCTTACTGCCCTCAGTGCTGATGTCGTGCAGCACCATGAATACTGACAATAGCTAATAAGGAAGATGAGCAGTAGGTGGCTGTTGAACAAAAGGAGCTTATTGCTTAACACTTCACCATCTTCATTAGGGCAGATTTATGCTAACTGTAGAGACCCTATCACTAGATTTATAGACCCAAAGTAATAAAAGATAAAGTTACTCTTTACTCAACAGAAGCCCAATTGTGGAGATTTATATTAGAAAGGCACTTCATCAGCTTCTGATTAATAATTAATAAACAGCATGGACTCATTAAATTATTTCTTTCTAATATTTTCACCCTTTTACTTTCTCCACCAAAAATGCAATTCATTACAAAATGATGCCGAAAGTGACTGATGCAATTGAAGACAAACCTCTTAAATATAAAATTCTTGTTCAAAAAAGGTGACAAGTTTCATACCCACAAACTAATGACTAATAATGACCAAATAATTACTAATAATTATAATCTTAAAATGATACTTGACCTTGACCATCCACTATTGCTTCCTGGAGGCAAAAAATTTGGGAAACATTTTCTCAGAGCTGGATCATTTTGTTACCTGCAATATAATCTGTAGTTACATAAATTGAATTCTTGATAGGAGTAACAGGATGAAATTAAGAATAAGAACATTTTATCTGAATATTGAGACAAACTTTTAAATACTGAAATCTATTGCACTCTGCAGTCATTTCCACAAGC
The DNA here is from genome assembly GCA_013397895.1 of Origma solitaria. Classification (NCBI taxonomy): domain Eukaryota; kingdom Metazoa; phylum Chordata; class Aves; order Passeriformes; family Acanthizidae; genus Origma; species Origma solitaria. Next base: position 1,052,036 of record VZRL01002171.1, read on the forward strand.
ACATTATTTTCATTTATATTTTGCTGTCACTGTCCAACAAGTCATGCTGATTTCAAGACTAAAGCACGTTGTGGAGTTTGAAATTAAATCCAGATGTTTGGAAAAGAAAACCACATATATTTCAAGCTAACATCTCTGTGAGTGCTTCTGTTTACCTTCTTTTGTTTTTTAATACAACACCCACTTTCCAGAAATTCTAAAGCTCTGAATAAGAAGTATGTCTGCCCGCTGTTGAAAAAAAAACAACTCTTTTTTTTTGAGCTCCGTTTACAAAATATTCTTTCAGATGTTGTATTATTGTCAGATATAAGACAACAACACACTTTAACTGTCCTTACAAAACAGATTTTGACATAAGGGATTTCTCTACATACTCTACTGTGCCACTTCATTGATTGATTTTTAAAAAAAATCTTAAACGTGCTTGGGAAAGGAAGAGGTCACATTATAATACTACTGAAAACCCACAATAATTATAATAATAATCATCATCTTAATCATAATATATTTTCCTGATTGTTTGAGCTGATGATACAGGGCACTAGAGAGTCTTTCATGATCCCAAAAATCATCTTTTTTGATCTAATTAAAAAGAAGAGATATCAGAAAAAAAAAGTGTTTGATTTGGGAAGGGAAACTTTACCAATAATGATCAGTGATGATTTCTTGGATTTGTTGCCTACCTGAGGCAATAGATACATATATTGTGTTTACCTATAACTGGACTTATAAGAAAAGCTGCACTAAATTTCTTATTGTTTTGCGCTTATTGGTCAACCCTCATCCTGGCAGATGGTGATGAGCAAGCAAATTTAGCAGCATCTTAGTCATTATGAGGAATACTAATCTTGTTGGTTAATGTCACACAAAGCAGTGTGTGACCAGTCATAACTCTTTACAGCCATCTGTTCTTGCTGGGTATGAGTAGACTGTTTTGGTATGGACTATGTTTATATACCAAATACTTTATTGCATCCAGCCACCATGAAGATATGTATACCCATATACCTGATGGGTATGAATAGCACACAATGATGAATTTGCAGCAAGTATTATTTATTCATACTTATTCTTCATAGATTTTTCAGAGGAAACATAGACATTTTAAATTCATAGAAGTATTGGTAATAAAGAAGATTGTACATAAAATGTTAAGGGACCTGAGGATAAGAGTAAAGCTTTTTATTGAAGAATTCACTACAGATGTAGAATTAGAGTTACGTGATACATTGCCTCTCTTCCCACGCTATTCCTCCACAGCTGAGATTCATAACTTAGAGGTTATATTCCTGCTGTGATTTTTAATACACAATATACTGATGCTCCTATATCTTTAAATAAGCATCTGTAGAAGAGGGCACATACGGGCCAGATGGTCAATACCAGCCTCCGATCACTGACAGTGGCCAGCAGGACACACTCAGTGAAGATCAGCTAGAAAAAGGTGATCTTATCCCCCCAGAATTTTCTCTGAACCTTCTGTGATGTGTGGCTCAGAAAGCCCCTGGGCCAGAAATGAAAGGGACAGAGATTTTATTGATCTCTATCAGACCTTCTTTCCATCACCTTCATCTTAGCCTGAACAATCCTAGTCTTTCCTTCTACAGAGGCAGGTTGCCTATCAATAAAATGTGGAATCCCTATATTTTGGCTTTTAATGATTTCTTCTTTCTTTTGTATCTTTGTTTTCAAATCTCTTTCTAAAATTTCTCTTTTTATAATCTAAGGTTTTTTTGAATGCAGAGAAGCACATAAAATCTGGATTTGGGTAAATGAGAAAGAAAGAGAGCTCTCAAACATTTGATTGTATGCACTGAGTTTTCTTCATAATCTCTTCTCTTTGAGACATAAATTCTGCAAAGTCCTTGGATTATAAAATATTTATTCAGTTAGGAGTTGTCAACACTCAACAATTACCTCTAGAATATTTTTTGATCTATAAGTCCTTAGACAATCATGGTATATTACATACTACATTCTTATGCTAAAGACAAATGCAAATCAAGATTTTAGCATATATTAATATGTAATTTTTCTCTATAAGAAGCATAGAAGTGACATGTATTGGAAAATCATTAGGAGTGATTTACCTTCAAAGCTAACTTGTTATTATATGACAATGGTTTTGCTATTTTCAACTCTAATTAAGGATATTATATAATCTGTCGAGATAAATGTACTCAAAGTACTGTTGGAGAAAGCAGCTGTGGACAGCATATTTTCTGAATTTTGAAATATTAAATTATCTTCGTCAATCATATATTAAAAATCTTTTATTATGAGTTGTTCCTGTGACTTTTAAGTGACCTATTATTTAATTTTGATTCCTTGTGGAATAAAGATTGAGAGGCTGAAAATAGTTAATCTCCATCATGTGTACTTTCTAAGAAGCTAGTTGTAAATTTCGTATGCCAATAAGAAGTTTCCATTTAAACTAATGCCCACATCCACCGTATGGATCTATAGCCTGAAACCTTGTGTAAGTTGCTAAGGGATCTGCTTGTGTCTTCCTCTCAGTAAAAATTAAAAGCATTCATCATCATAGTTTTCTTCTTTTCCAAAACTATACATATCTTTTAAATAGTTTGTAAAAATATGAGTCACCTTTTCCACACAGAAATTTTGGTCAACCCAGGATTTTTGCTTAATATGTCTCTAGTGTTTCGAAATTTTCAGGCTCCTGCTGAGACTAAAAGAGCAGTGGTGACTGTTTAGAAAATAATGTATATAAGAAAGCCATGTCTAGACAACTGACTGAAGTTTAATACAGAATATAGTCTGTTGGCAAAAAATATCTGGAAAAAGAGAATACTTACAAGAGAGGTGTCATAGAAAATAGGAAACAAAAATCCTGTAGATGTTATTTTTATGCAGAATTAAGTCCCTGACAGTTTAAATTTCTCTTCTTTTTTAAATAATTGGAATATAGCTGTGCCTAACTGATTTATCTCTTTGTATGGTGTCTTCTGCCTTGAATCACACCCTCAATCAAAATCATCTTGTTATAAGATCTCCACTTTGGATTATGTTAGGGATTTAAATTATATCCTAGATAAGAATAAATTGATTACATTAAAAGTTACAGTGGAATTATGGATAAAGAATTATGGATATTCTACTGCAAAACTGATGAAATCTATAACTTACTTCTTAAATGTAATGCATTTAGTATAAATATAAATATTTTTTATATAACTGGAGCCAAATATCATTTGGAACAATGGAAAATTGTGAACTGTGTTAATTTTCCAAATGCCTGTGAAGCTGAAGATAACAATATAATCCGCAACCTACACCCAGACCTGGATAGGAAGGTGGTGGAAATCACACAGAAGCATTCTGGTATTTATTCATGTTAAAATCACGTTAGGATTAAGCTATTAACATATACCAAAAAAGAAAAAAAAAGAAAAAAAAAAAAAAAAAAGAAAAATACTTGGTTTGACAAAGAAAGCAAGGTTTTACAGGTCAGAAAGGAATCAAATAAGATAAGAATTGCCAGAAGTCAAACACAGCTAGATCCAGCAAAACAAATTGTCCAAGAACAAAGCACTGGTTGAGCTTTCCACTTTCCATACTTTTAAAAAATTGGTGTTTTCAGAAAATAACTGTCATTTATAATATGATAGATTTCTAAGAACACTGGGAAGTTCTTGCTTTTTGGAGGGTTCTGGGAATTTTTTTCAAGTTTCTTGATGAAACGTCCCTCCTTCTCTGCTCTCTGGATTACAAGTGCTTGGGTGGAGTGGCATGTAAGAAGAATAAATAAATGTCTCAGCTTTCAGGAGTAAGGTTTTCAGCTATGATTTTCATATCTGTGAAGAATTGTGTGTATATAAAATGCTCTGAAGGGCACTATGGTGTGTAGGACTTTGGACACATTGGCCTGTCCTAAGCAGTGAATTCTGCCTGCTAATCTCCTTTCTCCTCCATTCCTGCCTCCTACACACATAATTGATGTGGTGGTGGTTGTTAGTTCAACCTTTGTCTTGGACCAGACCTTGTTTTGCAATGCTTTGGAGATTCAATGGCATGATGGTGTAGGTGCTACCAGGACGGGGGTGGCAAGTGCCCTGACCGTGTCAGAGACCAGTCCCTTATGGACCTGAAGGGGTTTTTTTGAAGTTCTCCCTGTTATTTCCTGTTCAACCATTTCTATTATGTAATTTGAAAGACAACATAACGTGACATAAAAGATCAAATTGGGAGTGATACATCACCATGAAGTGTCACCTGAAAACCAAGAGATGAAATGGTCTTCTACAAAATAGATTTTATGGAGACAGTGCCTCTCAGTATATAAAGTGGGATATTTTAAAGAACTTTGAAACATCAAACTTTCACATCTTGTCAAACTTCACAAAGTCTGGGGTTGGTTCAAAGCTCCATTTAGCCACCATGTATTTTTCCCTTTTATTTCCTTTTCCATCATTTTTGATCACCAAGATTTGATGAATTGTTATCGCAAAAACATAAGAACTGGCCACTTGAATCAAGTTGCTTTTCTGTCAAGAATGTCTCAGCGGTAGCTTTCATTCCTTCTTTGAAAGATTTCTTTTCAAGTCAAATGGAAAGCATTATTTTATAAAGAAGTACCTTACTGCTTTATAGCTCAATTTTCCAATGCTTCTGAAGAGAGACAGACTTGAGTTGAACGCACTTGGCACCCTGCAGGAGGCACTCCGCACAGCAGAGGACTGAATCATTAAATACGGTACTTTTTATAGTGCACATACAAAAAATGTTGTCTTTGAGCTCTGTTTTGTGCATCTGTACAATGTTCCATTTCCTGGTAATATTTTTACAAGTGCTGTACTTGCTATATTGTAACTGATGGTTATTGGGTTGATTTTTAACCTGCTTCTGTAAGTATTGTAGAGGACATATAATGCAAAATACAATGTTAAATATGGCTACGTTAAGTGGTTTTACAAGAATAGGATTTATTCTTTTATCTGTTGAGGAATGTATTTGAGGTAGAGTGAATGTTGTTTATTCATTTATGTATTTTCCGGTACCTCTGTAAAGTTCATTAAATTATTATTATTATTGTTGTTATTTTAATTATAATTATAGTTGTTGTTGTTGTATGGACCAGAGCAAGTAGCAAAGGAGAGCAGAAATGACATGCACTGAGGGCAGCTGCAATTCTGGCATATAGGTAAAATAACATGGCAAATTGAGGTGAATTTAAAGAAGGTGGGGAATGATGTAGAAGCAGGTAGGAAAGCTACATCGAGACCACCTGAGGTGCTAGGAATGAAAATTAGTGAAATGAGAGTTTCAAGGGTAAGAACAAAGAGATGTTTTCTAAGGAAAGCAATTGCAGAGACTCTGCTGGGTGCATTACACAGGTAGAGCAATAGATAATAGCAGAAGATAAAAAGAGAGAAGTCAGAGCTTGGTGAGCAGTGGACCAGAAATCCTCAGCCACAGAAGGAGTGAGAACCCGGGGAGGGGAGCGAACAATGATGAAGGCAGAAAAACCCATGAAAAAGCACAGGCACTTTTCCAACAATGCTTACCTGCAACGAGAAAACCCACACATGCTTTGATCAACTATTCAGGTGCCCACAAGCATTTTGCCACATTTTTGCTTGCAGCCTCCTTTACGTGCCAACTCACAGACACATGCAAAATTGGTGCCTATGATACACTGGCACTTCTGTTCTCTGCTATGGAACCTAAATTTGTCAGCTTAGAAACCTAATTTTCAGTTTTTTATTGCTATTGGACAGGAAGGGAAGAAAGATTGTTGTAAGCGAGAACGTGGTCAGGGAGATCTGAAATGTGTGGAAGAGAAGATGCAGAAAATGAAAAAGAAATAAAATAAACAACTAGAATTAAAAGCAAGAAAATATAAATGTAATTGAATAAACCAGTGAATTCAATTATGCTGCCAAAATACTACCAAAAAGACCACATGGATTTATGCCCCAGATAAACTAATTCAAATTCAGAATTTGTCTTTAATTAAAATTATAAGGTATGTTTTTCTTACCATTTTTGCAACAAAAGGTAAAATGTTGGAACTATATGTAGAAGAAATATTTGAAAATGTATTTTGGAGGACAAAATCTAAACATTTTAGTAAAAAATATGATTTCAAAATAGATTGGGAAATGACTGCATTTAAAACCACTGCAACTTCTTTTAATTTCTTCAAAATAATGTTTTTAAGATAACCTCATCATAGTATGATTTTGCTCACGTTTCATTTTATGTTGTTTCAAATAAGTTGCATTTGCATTGTTTCTAATTTATTTTTCATTTTGAAGTGGTTAAAAATAGTTTCTGTTCTGGACATAAGATTTTTTAACATTATGCTTAGTTATGCTTGAAGATGTCCCTTGTTTGATATCACAATATAATATACTGGAGAAGAAAATTAAACAAGTGGTCAGGATGTTCACAAGTAGCAAAGCTTACATTATTTTAAAATTATTAAATAAAGCGAGATAGACAGGAAACTTAGGTTTCTCTTTTGTCACTTTTTTTCTTCAGTTTACTGTTCCCTGGGGAAACAGGTGAAGATATAACAAAATGCTTGAGACAAACTAAATGTGGCTGAGAAGTGGGGATATTCATGAGCAAACAGTGCAAGACCAGCTATTTTATGATGTCAGGTTCGATAACTGAATACGCTCAGATTCACCTTGCTTAGAGCAAGTGTGTGCAGATAGACCCCTGGGTGTGTCTGGAAGTGGTTGAATATGTCATACTTGGTAATGTTTTGTGGAAACTGAGACATCCAATCAAGAAGTCTATGGTGCAGAATTGCTATTACAGTGTTTCTTAGCTACTGATGCCAAACAGAGATTTTCAGAACATTTTTGGGTCTTTAATTTTATCATGCATTGTTGTAATGAACTTTTAATGGGCTAGAAGCTGTAGACAACCATTTCTTATTCAATATATCCCATAAATATCAAGAGAGATTTCATAATTGAACATAGAGCAGAAAGGTCTTTAAACATTTACCATCTTAGGTATTTATTCATATGACATCAAGTTAGAGGCGCAATCCTACATTATACAAAAGCACTAGGACCACTTGGGATAATAGAGATAAACACAAAATACAACTGGAATAGACCTACCACACTTTAGGTGAGCAAAAATCAGAAAGGAAACTTCCCTTGCTTCAGGTGTAGTTCTTCATTTTCAGCTCTTGGGACTCTGTAAACCCTGAGAAAAAACTATTGAAGATAGTTTAGTCTTCTGTCACCCTTTGATTCTCTTTTCTAATTTTACTGTGATTTAATTGATGAGTGAAGAATTCAATGTAATAAATTAAACAGAATACCATATTCAAACATATAACCTCTTCTTAAAACAAATGAGGTAATTCACCTGGTTTAATTTTTTCCATAAATGTGATCTTTTTGGCAATATAACAAAATATATTAAACACTGCATTCAATAGGATTGTGGTCCATTAGATAATTAAGGGAATATAACTCAATAATAATGTCAGAATAAGGACAAATAGCGAAAAATGAGGAGCTTTTACTTTGGCAATTTCATGAAGAGGTGAAATTTCATATTACAAAGAATGTAGATTGTATTAGGCAAAATTGCCCTTTTTTGTATTTTCCATTTAATATAGGGAGAAAAAACATTTAAAGATGTATTTTATATGAGTCTTGCAGATTGATTTGACCTAGAGTGGAATAAGAAAGAATGTCTCAATATATGATATCCCACTGGCACAGATACAGTGCCATAATCTCACCATATCTGTTAATGGTCAAAATCCTAATGACACTAATGTGAATACTGTCTGCTTCTTAAAGAATTGTTTTTAACAGAAAAATGCTCCTCTCTGTTGTCCTGTGTTTCCAAGTTCAGGAGCTCCATTTTGACAAATATATGAACTTAGGTTTATAGTGGAACACCATGGGGATAACAGGTGTCTCAAAGCAGTAACAATGATCAGCAGGAAATGTCAATGTGGTCACAGTATTACTTGGTTTTTTCAGATCTTCATGATTTTCTGGAGCCACCTCACCTCTTTAGTCTGAAATACTGGGGTGACAGTCTCTAAGAAATAGCTTTGCTGTTTTTTTCCATTTCCGTTTTCTTCACGGATAATACTGAAGCATATTTCTCAAAACCATTCTTAGTGTTTCTTATTTCTGGAAATTAAATTGAAAAAGCTAGAATTACTTTGCACTTTTACCCCAAAAGTGAAGTTTTTACTTCAGTATTAGAAATGGTCAAAGGTTTGATGTTTCTTTTTTCCCTACGTACCCATAAAATTACCAATACTTCTTAAACTATGGGTAAGTAAGGAAAGAAGTAACCCATACTTTGGGAAGTACCCTTGCCTCTGAAAGGCTCTTATGAACAATATGTATTATTAGAGACTACCCACATATCCTCTACAAACAATATAGGGATAGTTTGGCTTATTTGTTTTGTTGTGGGGTTTTGTTTTGTTGAGTTGTTTTTTGTTTGGTTTTTTTTCAGATAAACTGGTGATTCAGAAAGTTGATAAGGAAATGTGAATTCCAGATTAACTATACAGTGACAAAACACCAGACTTCACACACCATCTTAACATGTGAATTCAAATGTCTACATCTTTTTGTTTCAGTTCCATCACCCTAAATGCTTATTTCATTATTCTTTTCAATTCAATAGATCAGAACATCAAAGACTGAAATTTTTGAACATTTCCCACCAGGCAGAGTTTATTTCTTCTGTTTACTGGTGTCAAGCAGGTTTCAGTCTCATGCTGAGCAGGTGCTTTACTAATATTTTGCACAGTGGTTAATCAAATATTTATGCAGCACATGAAGGAAATATACTTACATTTCACTTCAGATGATTGAATAAGTTCTATACCATTTCCCCAGTGAATAGTCACGTCCAAACACTTTCAATTATTCATGTTCTAATTTGTAAATATTGCAAGGAGTTCTTATCTGGAAATGCTAGTCCTGTAGCTGAGGAGAATAAATGAAAATTCCCTTCCAGGTATAGCAGATATATGATAAAAAATGATTCTATTCTTTCAATATGCATGTTCAGTGCCAGCTTCTGGCTAATTTAGAAATTAATGCTAATCCATAAACACATATAATTTGTCTTACCTTCATTACAACTGAAACATTCTGATACTTTGCACATTCTTGTGGTTTGAAATGCATGGGTGGTTTAATCCTAAATAAAATGGAAAAATCCTGGGAAAGTAGTATTGCAAATCAGTAATGTATGTAATATCCTGCCTCTGCTCTCTAAAATGTGCGTAAAAGCATTTTGAGGAATTTGAAATCAACAGATAGGAAAATAAAATCTGCTTTGGCAGAATCCTTTTTTTTTTTGGTAGTCCTTACTCATACAAATAGTTCATTTAAATTTTTCTGGATTAGGCAACAATACATAATGTACATGTTATTACTTTTCAGTTGGATTCTTTTGTTGGGACAGTTAGAATGCCTGATTTGTTTCTGAGGTAATACATTAAACATTAATTGTAATTCTATACATAAGTAACATAAATGAGCACCTGATACACAGTATTATGTATATAAGCAAAAAAAAAAAAATATATGTATATATATACAAGGAAAAAGGTATTGCTACTTAAATCTGAGCTGACATCAAGCTCGGAGGAACTTCAAACCTGCCTGAGACAGAAAAAAGCAATTCATCAAGGAGAAATACCACGTTTTACAATACAGGTAGGGACAACCATGTCCAATATTTTATAATGAGAATTATACATCTGGGCAACAAAACTGTAAAAGGAGGTCTGGAAATTAAAATGGGCCCAAACTGATTATGGCTGAATGGCATCACAGTATGGTAAACAGGCACAGAGGTACTGTCAATGTGTTCAGAAGGCTTTCTGCTCCAGGCACTATGGATAGATGAGGCTTCAGTAAGAATACTTTGTACGGTTGTGGTGCTGTGCTCTAAGCAAGAAATAAGCCATTGAGAGAGCATGAAAAAGACAACAAGAAGCAACACTATGAGATAGACTGAAGAAGATGTAATTTAGAGTGAAGAGACTGGTGGCTCCAGTTTCAACTTGTGGAAAAGTGCTGTGTGGGAAAAGAGAAAATCCAGCTGTGAAAGTAAAGGGCTTCATCTGTAGCAAGTGAGATTTATAGCAGACATCAGGAAAACTTTCTGGAGTAGAATATGATACATGCTAGGAAATGTGGAAACTGAAATTTTTAGGAACAACTTGAATAAACTCCTGTCAGAAATAGCTTATGGAGCACTGATCTCGCCTTTGTCTAGGAGGTGAGCCAGATCTGCACTGAGGTCCTCACAAGAGTCTTTTCTGCTGTAATCCTATACAACAGTCTTACCTTACTGAGCATCTTCTTTAATTTATTATTATTATTATTATTTTTGTTTTCTTCTGTTTTCCCCCCTCCAAATTGTATTTCTACAGCTGGTTGTTTCCTAGGCACAAAAGTAACAGTGAAAGCTCCTGGGGCTCTGATTTTCAGAAAACAACAGAATGAATTGTCAGGCCTGTGAAGTAGTTTATGATTCAACATAATATTTTTCCAGTTAAATTATAGACTTTTAGATAGCTAAGATATTAAAACAACTAAAAAGTGAAGGAATGGGAGAAAAGAATGCCTAAATTGCTTTAGCAATTTGCATGATCAATGCTTCAAAATAGAAAACATTCAGAAAGATCTTATGAAGTGCTTTGATATATTTATTTATCATCATTACCTGTGGCAATGACATATACATGACATAATGTAGGATACGTCACTGTTACAGTATACAGAAGGAAGTTTTTAATATAATAATTAACGAATCCACAGACTTGCACGACCTATACACTATCGCTAATTCATTCATTCCTTAATAGAAAATGTAATTATGGTTTTGTGTGAAAATTAAAGAAATATGTGTTGCTATGCCTGAGAGCTTCATTTTATACTTCAAAATTTATCATTATACACATTTTTTACCACTTTACAGAGATGACGTGCATCAAACTAGTAGTAGTTACTCATCAGAGTTCTGATAAGATGGAAAAATTTAAAAGTAGTTTTATTACAACTGGAATATTTTCTGAAGAATGTAACATGGCAACTCTTATAATGACTAATTTGCTTTTAGTTATATATCGGACTTCTGGTACAAAAAATTCAAAATACCTTACTGTGGAACAATATGTATATATACATTTACATTTAAGACAGTTTGGCCAAGCATAGTATTTACACCATGGCATTGACAGTATATTTATTATAATGTGTTCTTTCTTGGTGAATGGTCTTGCTAGCTAATAGTTTTTAATGCTGTTATTTCTATAATTTATGAACATAAGCAAAAAACATATGAAATGAAAAAAAGCCCAAACCCACACCTAATTTTACTCAGCAGTAGCATTTCTGTATTTCCATTTACTCCATTATTTCACAGAGATGAGAACAGAACACTCTTATACTGTTCCAATCATAAATTTTGAAACAAAATCTCTAGCTGTATCACTGCTGCTGAGTGGAAGAACTTTGGAGATTTTCTCCATGGAAAATTCTAGAAGTTCACAAAGAAAAGACTGCGGATATCAAGGCCCTCACTTAACAGACACTCTAATTTCTCATCTTCTATCACTAAACATCAATTTCTTTGAAGTATAAGCAATGTTTTTTATCTTATATTTACAAAAATTAAAACATGGCCTAAGTGGGGGGGAGGAAACAGAGAAAATTAGCAACATCACATATGAGTTATTTTTTCAGTCAAAGCATATTTCCCATTGTCCTGTACCTTGCAATTCTGATCTTGCATAGGGAAGTCCTTTCTCTTTTTAAGATTTATTTTCTTAGCTATTCCACATAAATAAAACTATTGCTGTGATGAAGAAAGTGTAGATCAAGTGCTATCACAAGGCTTTGTGACTTATGGGAGGAAATATTGATCCCAGGACATTTTATACTCAGTATTCAAAAAGAAGAATGCTTTCTGGCACTCGAATCATCACCTCATACCCTGAAAACAAATATCCCTTTGCCGTCTGAGTTCTTCAGCCTAGTGTTGTACATACCACAGTAGGCCATGGACTCCTTGTACAGTGCCTCCAGTGGCTCATGATCTGGACTTTGTTTACTCTGCTTGTGATGATGCTAAAGCAGTTTAGTGAGCAGACAGCTTAAATTTTTGTTCTGTCCTTTTTGGCCTAATTATTCAAACCTGGCAAATATATCCAAACATCCCTTTTTTTCTAAAGATATATGCAAGCTTTCTCCCTAACACACATTGTATTAAAAGCAGCTGCATTAAATGATGAGTTTCCTGGGTGCAGCTGCTCATTGCTTACTGCTCCCACACTGTTGATTGCATTGAAGATTGTATTGGGTGTGATATTATACTTCAAGCTTTTAAAATCACCTGATTCATTTTTATGGAAGTGGATTAGGAAGAGATTTCATGAATATTCTGCCATTAGCAGAGAGTCAGAGGTAATGTTGAGAGAGAGTGGATGGATCAGGAACCTCTTCAACCACCTAACTGGAAATGGTAAACCAGCTGGTGTCACAGGCTCAGCTCTTTTAGGTACAGAGCAAGGCAAGCCTTCTTTATAGATGAATTATGGCTCAAAAAGAGCAGTAAAACTTGGGGAAAGGTAAAGGCCTCTTTAAATAATTAAATGTACTGCAGTGAAATATGCAAAGATTCTAGGAAGAGTCCAAATGCTTTGCAGGTAGATTACTGCACAAGAACCAACTTGAATTCAGGGGGCATAGGCTAATTTCAGACTTTATAATGAATGGTTTTGTTTGAATTCCAATTACCAGTGATATAGAGACCTGAGTGTCTGCAAAATTTAGAGACAAAAAATGTTTAACAAAACTACAAAGAATAATGAAATAGATGTTGAACCTTAGGTGAGGTTTAGATAAGTTTGTGGAAAATTTCTTCTGCCTTCAAAAGCAATAACTATGAAGAGAAATTACCCAGTTTCTTCTGGTTAGTATTTATCAATGTGTATGTGCAAAATGAAGATGTTTCCTTCCTTTCTTTTACAAATCTAAATTTAGAAGATTCTTTGCAGATTGTGTGGCATTTCCTGCAGCAAATCAATAGCACTCCTGTCATTGACAGGTTTACTGCACATTTTGCCAGTATTCAAAAAAAAGAATTATGTTAATTCTGAGCTATATTGCTAATTTGGAAACTGACTACAGGTATCTCATTGAATACATCTTTAGGGAAAAATATTTTTTGGGTTACACAGCTGAGATATCAATTAGAAATTTTCAATTTGATTGGTCTCAAAGCCATGGTCTCAACTGCCTAATAGAACTAAATAGCTGATTGCAAGCACTAACTAACTAACTAAAGTCTTTCAGTTACTTTTCTGTGGAAATGGACATATATTTAAACTACCCTTTGGGACTTCTGTATTTTTCACTTTGTACAGTGGCATGTGCACAAGCACCTCTGTCAGCACAGCCGGCAATAACGCGTAATTAAAATCAAATCCTCTAGCAATTGTATATAACTCTGTTATTTGTGACTTTTTCTCTCTTCAGTTCCAGTGTCATATAATATACACAGTCCTCTGACACTACCCCTTGATCTGTGAACCCTCTTTAAGAAGGGTTGTTATAATGAGCCTTTCATGTTGCTATTCTCTTTCTGGAGAATTTCTGATTGACAGACGTAAAGATTTTTTCAAGTTACAATTTTGAAAATAATTTTTTTGGTAGAATATAGTTTATAATTTATAATGCTTGGGTTACTTTGGATTCTTCTGTTTAGCCTCTATTGTTGTGTTTGGTGAATTCTTGTGTTTGTGGGAAACAGTGGTTCTCTCAGGCTCTCAGCCTCTACCATTGAGACATTTATATCAGGAACAAACACTGTTTGGACAGATCTTCCCATTTCATGTCAGAAGTATAGAAAAAGCTTTTTAAAGGATGAAAAGATCATACATGATCTGAGCCATGTGTTGAAGCCCAGCATGATATGTTAGTACATCCATGATCTCTCTGAACAACATTCAGTATTTCTTCAAATGTAAATCGTCCTTGATTTATTCTGACCTTTTGCCTTATTTTTTCCCAATCGTTTTGGTTGCATCTATTCAGATCCTGGCACACGACTCTCCATTCCCACCTGGGCACACGACTCTCCATTCCTGCCCTTCCCAGCCCCCACCCCAATGTGCTGATTTCTGCCACAGCCAGGTAAATTGACTAAAGAGATCTGTTTTCTCAGTTTTGCCATCCAGGATGGGGACAGTTTCATTTTTGTCAGCTGTTCTGTCTCTCACCTCTGTCATTGTGCACTCAGAAATCCAGAGCTCCTTTATGGTTCCTCTGCATGTTCTGGCTTGGATTTTGGGGCAACACTGAGCAGCAACTCCTCTTTGCAGCAAACTTCTTCAGTAAACATATTTCCATGAAGTATAAATCTGGCACGAGGAACAATTGTTGTTTTCCAAAAAGGACCATGTTTACAGAATAAAAAGACCGGGATCCTGGTGCATGCAGCCCAGCAGGCAAAGAGAAGTTGTGCAGCACTTAACATATTCATGATAGCAGCTCATCACAGTTTTGCAGTCTAAATTTAGAATTAATGCAACCATTATCTGATTTCTTACTTTGCAACCACCTCTGAAAAGGTCTTATTTCTTCCTGGATAATGCCAGTAACACTCACACTGACATGGGGAATGAAAATAAACTTATCTCTGATGTGACTTTTCTTATAATTGTACAGTTCTGATCTTGCATGACTCCAGTGATCTTTCTGCAACAATATATCACAATTTTGCAAATTTCTCAGTAGTCCAAGCCAAAGTTATTCAACTGAAGTATATAAATTTGGGCTTTGAACCCTTGGTCTCAAGCAGCTAAACCTCTGTGGAGAGGGGAAGGTTACATAGAGCAGGGGTTAGGGGAAGAGAAGGGGTTGGAGCAAGTTTCTAGGCTCTTATATAGCAATAGGATCTTCCATGAATTTAGAATCCTTTCAGCCTGGTTCAATTGGATTGAATACCTCTCCCAGGAGTGGACAGGTGAAGCTGGAGCCTCACTATTTGGTTTTAAATTGCCTCTGCAAATCTGTCAGGGGCCTAATTTAAATTCTTTATCCCATACCCTACCAACCTCTTTTGCCTCAAAGAATTAATGTGATAGGCCTCTGAAAGCAATTCATTAATGACTGAAAAGTCTCTAGAGGCCAGAAACTGAAAGACTGAAATCTTTAATTGTATAGTGAAGAAATCAAGGTAAATAATGCACATTTCTAGAGACTACTGTACATTTACCATAAGATTTTATTCACTTTGGAAAGGAAATGCCTTTCTTCTAAGTACATTAAAATATAATAAGGAAATATTTGGCTCTTTTTTTTTAACTTTGAGGAATGGTTTCTCCTTTCATCTGAAATGCAAAATATTTTTCAAGTGTGGGTTTGGATGCTGAAGAGGAGCAGAGACATAATCTGTAGCACAATACACTTCTCATTCTCTGAATGTTGGCAAAGCATTGCTACTGTGTGCATGTGTATGCAGGCACATGCATAAATCAATTGCTCAGGTGAAAAGTTTACATTAGCAGCAGTTGTGCCAACTCACATAGGAAGGAAAATCAGAGTCTGACACAAAAAATGGCAAATATATTGCAGCATAAAAGGTCACTTCAAAAATTTCTGACAACCTGGAACATTAGAAGGTCAAAAATCAACAGCACATTGTCCTGTTTGGTTAGATTGTGCTACTACACTGTCTCTATGGACCTTTGTTTTTTAAAATAATTGCATGCTCTTTTGAAATCAGCCAGCCATTCAAAGACCATATTTCCCATTTTATTGAGAAATGAATGTAGAGAACAGCTCATTTTATTCCAGCAGTCCTTTTAACATGCAAATAGTAGAGTCTTTCAATGAACCCACTTCTGTTTGTGCCATTAAAGATAATGTAGGAGCAATTTATAATTGTCCAGTTTAGAAAATGTGTGCCTAAACTTGGCCTGTATTTTCCCCTCTGTAATAATGAAAGATCTTATAAAACACATAGTTTCTAACTTTCCACATATTTCTTGCCTGTGTCTGAACCAATAAGAGAATATCTGCTGATCACTGATTTAACAAACTCTCTATCCTATCATTTGTAAATGTCAACCACAAAAAAAAAAAAGTGAGTTTTTTCTACTTGTTTTGGAAAGCCTTAAAATATTTTATGAGAAAAGGTACTGAACAGTTAGACTGGGAAAAGTCTTGTGGATCATCACTGAAAGAAGATCCATAATAAATTTTCCCAGTTCACCCCAACATTTTATGAATAAAAAACCTTCTTCCACAAAACACAGAGATATCTAGAATGTACACAACCTGCTCTTGACAACTCCTTAAAGAAATGATATCTTGGAATCTTTCTCATCCTTATTTTACCAATCTCTCCTATTTCACAGCACGCAGGCCCTGCACCTCACAGAGACTTCTATAAATGCATTCTACTCTCTCCACAAAGACACAGTGAGATCCATGTTCAAAAGGATGTCGATGTCAAAAGACCTACAAGGCATGATCTTGGACAAACCTTAGAATAGGTTTCAGCAGCATCATGACATTGAGCAGTACCTGGAATTATATTGGTGAAAAATATTGAAATCCTTGCCATGAATTTGACTGTATTTCTTAAGATTTGAAAATATGTGAATCTGGAATAGAGTTGTAAAGGATATCAAGAGTAAATGAAGAAATTATTTTCTGCAAAAGGAACATGAATGGTACATCAAACACTAAGAAGCAAAACATACTGAATTTGTGTGAATTTGTAAACAGTTTTCCTTTGTAGGGTATGTCATTATCATTCTGAATAGGTTTGTAGAGTTTTCTTGAAGTAACCTGTATGTATAGTAACTGCAGCAATTGACTGTTATTGTGAGTTAGATTTTGGATTCAGAGACTGGACATATTTCAGTGTATTTCATTACTTAATGTTATTTTTATTAGAGCTGAAGAGGAAATATTTGACTTCTTTTTTACAAGCAGGACTGCTTAGAAAACAGAAACATAAAAGATGTTAAACCAATGAGACTTGAAGATATTGCTTAGCTGGAGAAACTCAGCTACAGTCACTGGGAGTCAGGAAAGATCAGCTTGATTTTCTGTTACTGAGACATCAGTCTTTAGAGCTAACAAAAAAAAAGTTTGCAAAATTTAAAGCAAAAAATGCTGCAAAACTTTTAAAGTAATATAGGGTATTGACATTCTTAAAAAACAAAATGTAGCTTTTTAGAAAGTGAAAGGCAGAGGATAAACATTTGCCACACTAGTATGAGAGGTACAATAACTGATTGTTGTATATTCCACTCCTGATCTGTAACAATGCCATCTAAAAAGTCATCTGCTGAGATGGAAACCCCTCAGTGGTTTGGATCTTGTTCCAAAGCCCCCAGCGTTTGTGTTTGACTTAAAAGACACAGATATAGTCACTGGATCTAACTTTGTACTTGATGTAGGGGCAGAAAGTTTTCTCAGGTTCAGGTCATTGTCACAGACAAGTTTTGAAAGCAATAAACAAATTTCTGGTTTTATAAAAGGAGATTTTATCCTTGCAAAATAAGCCAGAGTTGTCACCTGGTTTGCTTTATGATTTGTTCTTTCCGAGAATTAATTAAAATGTTGAGGTAAATAAATCCTATGTCTTCTCTTGAGGCTTTCTCTTTTTGGCATTTGAATCAGTAACCTCTCTGTTGCCATAGATTTAAAATAAAACCCAAACCTTTCATTTCTGAAGGAGAAGTTTATGCAGAAAACTAATTGTAACCTTCTCTTCTGATTCCTGTGATAATAATCCTGTCTCTATGCAAGCAGCACTGCCTGCCAGAAAATTTCTCAGATGTCAGGAGTCAAAGTATAAATATTAGTGAATTTAAGTTTTATGTAGACAACAAAGTTCAGAATAAGTTTGTGACCTTTCATTTAAGTCATGCATAATGTGTTTGTTTGCTCTTATCCTCAATTTCTTTTTGACTTCTGCATGTAAGCCAAAAACTTGGAATGCATTTAGCTGAGGGAAAGACAATATGAAGGATAATATAAAAGTTTGTTTTATACTACTTTATAGAACTGAAACTCACTATAACTCATGGCTCTGACATATATCTACAAGGAAGTTCTTACCTGTTAGAATGTACTAGGTAGCATCTACTAGATATTTTAAAACACATCTGCTCTTTGCTGCTGATGGGAAAAGGCCTGTCTTGTTCTTCTGTAAGTAATAGTAGGCTTGTTCTCTGCTAAGAGGCATAAATAAAATATGCAAAGTAATAAAAAAAATCCCTTAGGAAGTATTCTGTAATTCTGTAATATTACTATATCCCGTAAAAAAAGACCATAATAAATTGGATGCCAGAGGTAGGACACATTTTACTTAACTTTACAAGTTTTATAACCAAGCTGAGCTCCTTTCACTGTTGGGAGAGGACTGAACATTTTTGAAAAGTGATTTATCAGACCTTTTTAAAACACCCACCTTAGGATGAGAATCCCTGTGTCCTGGTAGTGGCTATTTCCCTCTAACTCTGAAGGGAGTGTAGGATGACTCTTTCAGTGTAGATGATTACCAGCAATAGGTGTCTGAATTTCTCTGATGAATCCCATATGCAACTGGATGACATCCCATACATGCATTTGATGAAAGACTTTGGCTGATGTCAGAGTGCACAGTATCTGTAGCTTCCTGCCAAGAAACTGTGCACCTCACAATATTTTAATCTCTGACTACAGATGTTGAGCAGTACGGAAGGCACTGGAGGTGAACCATATCCATACTGTTTCTTTATCCTGGTCCCCACACCTACATTTCCTGATGGAGGATGGATAGAGCAGCAGTCCACATCTTTAGGCAGCCAGACGACATTGGGTTACCTACAATTTGAATTATCACAGCTATGTAATTATCAGGACAGGTGAGGTAACCATGTGACATTTCAGCAAAGGCATCAGATCCCACAAGATGGCTGTGCCAGGAATGGTGAGCCCCTCACCAGCTGAGAATTCCCCAAACCCAGTTATTTCAACATCATCTCAGGCTAGAGACTTAATGCTGACTTGCATCCACACAGTGTGCATGCAAGACAAATATTTAAAAGTCCATATTCATATCAGTCATTATACTGATGACAGTTTTGATCTACCTTTTCATTCAAACCTGATTTCATTTTATGGCAAGGTAACCAACGGAAGCCAGCTGATATGGTCTTTTTGGATTTCAGTAAAGCTTTCTACACTGTCTCTCACTTCTGGATAAAATGTCCAGCTCACAGCTGCATAAGCACATCATGGAATGGGTGAGCAGCTGGCTCAAGGGTCAGACACAAAGGGTTACAGTGAGTGGGAGTGACCTGTCACTGGTGAGGTTCCACAGGGCTTCACACTCAGCCTTGTGCTCTTGAACATCTTCATAAATGACCTGGATGTGGGACTGGAAGGGGTACTGAGCAAGTTTGCAGATGATACAGAACTGGGAGAAGCTGTTGACTTCTTTGAGGGCAGGGAGGCACTGCAGAGATCTTGACAAGCTAGAGGATTGGGCAATCACCAACTCTACGAATATTAACAAAGACAAGTGCCAGATTCTGCACCTGGAATGGGGCAGCCCTGGATGTACTGACTGAGGAATGAGAGGCTGGAGAGAAGCAACACAGAAAGGGACCTGAGAATCCCCATCTATAGCATGCTGAATTTGAGTCAGAAGTGCCCTGGCAGCCAGGGGGACATCAGGCACACCGTCACCAGCCTGGCAAGGGAGGGGATTGTCCTGCTCTGCTCTGCTCTGCACTGGGGCAGCCTCACCTTGAGTGCCGGGTGCAGTTTTGGGAGCCACAGTATCCAAAGCTATTACAGAGCGTCCGAAGGAGGGCAACAAGGAGGGTGAAGGGCCTTGAGGTGAAGCTGTGTGAGGAGCAGCTGAGGTCCTTTGGTCTGCTCAGCCTGGAGGAGACTGAGGGGAGACCTCATTGCAGTTACAACTTCCTTGTGAGGGGAAGAGGAGGGGCAGACACTGATCTCTGCTCTGTAGTGACAGTGACAGGACAAGAGGGAATGACCTGAAGTTGTGTCAGGGGAGGTTTAGGTTGGATATTAGGAAGAGGTTCTTCACCCAGAGGGTGTTTGGGCACCAGGGAATGGTCACAGGACCAAGCCTGAGAGAGTTCAAGAAGCATTTGGACAACACTCTCAGGCACATGGTGAAACTCTTTGGATTGGTCATGTTCAGGCCAGGAGTTGGACTCAATGATCCTTATGGGTCCCTTCCAGCTCATCTTAATCTGTGATTCTACTTTATTAAGTCAAAAGAAGTGGTAAGACCCTACCAATTTTTGTCTCTTTAACTGCTATTATTCTTGCATTGTATATATCCTTTAGAAAATCTCTATTTCAAAGAATCTTCTTAACTGTCCTTTTCATAGCTTTAAGATGGATTCAGTTTTGCCTCAAAACCTCACATCTTGCTTATACGAGACCAAACCTATAATTCAGCTCAGGTCAGCTCAGTAAAAGTAGTAACTTTTTGTATGCCAAATGTGCAATCCCCTTTTCACCTCAGTTGGTTTTCTGCTCTGTAATTACTGCTCATTAGTATTTTAAGATGCTAATCATTCTATGCTTTTATTCTATTTCTCAGAAAAATCTGAATTAATTTTCTGAGACTTTTTTGGAAATACACCACTCGATTGAAGTAAAGATAAGGAAGTTTCAAACCCATATTTTCATAAGCTTAATATAATACATAACCAGAAGTTATAATGAAAAATTTAACTATATTGTCAGTGCTAAGAAAAAAACCCTATAATCACAATGAAGGATACATGCAGAAAACTTCACTTGCCACATTACTTGTCAGTGAAATATATCACTGCTTATATGTCAGATAAAAGGGTATGCAGGAAACACCATATCACAGGAGCTCATGAGTGACACTTATTGGTCATTTGTTGCATTAAAATCTCATCTAGAATATTCAGCCTGAGGTTGAATCTCATATTATAAGGGTTTGCAGATTTCACTTCCACGTGAGAAAAATACTTCTCTCCAGAATTCCTGAAACTCCTTTGATATAATTAAATTTTTACTTTGAGATTACAAACATTTGAAGAAACTATGCAAATATGTACTTTTGAGAGGGCAAATAAAATTGCTCTTTTATTTTTCATGTCAATGCACAAAAACATGACTTCATCTCTGAAATACCTGTCTCTTGTCTTTTAGGCTATTTTTAGCTGTATTTGTAAATCCAGTCATAAGGTGGCCCCAAAAGAAAATTAGACTCTTAATTTGTTGCACATATAGATATATGTTGTTATACATATGGATCTTCCCAGATATTTTCTAAAAGGCAACCTTGAACTAAACAGAGGAAAACCTAGAGCTCTGAAGAAGCACAACAGGTTGTTGTTATAGGAGTGAAGAACTTCCACCTAGCTACTCTCTGGGTGTAATTCAAAGTGATGTTCCTTGTATTCCTGATGGAACAATGCACAATTACTCTGTCAGAGAGGCTGGCTGTTTCAATGCCAGATTTTTTAAATTTCTGTGGGAAATAACATAGGGAGATGAAGCTCCCAAAGAAATTCCCCAAAGAAAAACAAAAGATCTCTTCATGTCAGTTTTGGTAGTGTAGATGTGTGAGTTAACTGCAACCAGAGTTTCCTCATTTATCTGAAAGGTGTTGGGGATTTCTTGCCAGGGGTTCTGTTCTTATCCATTAGAGTATAATTAGACGATATCTAACAGAATCAGATTAAAATTAGTTATTACCTGCAATTGTTCCACATTCAGTCCTTCAACATCTTGTCTATTTAGCCAGAAATTCTCAAGTGACATGAATTCAGCATGAACAGTTTCCCAAGTTGTTGTGAGAAAATGAAACCCTGCAGGGATTTTCTGGTAAGTCAGTGTAACATTTTGAAAATCTCTGAAGGAAACACGAAGTGGGATTAAAAACAGAAGATATAAATAGAAAAAGGCAAGGACAAAAAAAAAGGTGAAGGAAATGTAGGACATGAACAAAAGAGTAGATTGAGATATAGTACAGCAGAGCTGCAGACAAGCAAAGAATAAGCAAGCTATGGGCAGAAAGCAGACAATGTCCTGTCGTTATGGGATTATAGGAAAGCAAGGGTTGCACAAAAGGAGCATCAGAAGCTGAAAATAAGGACAATGTTCTGATCCATTTGAGATCACTGTCAAAGCTTCAGCTGACAGAAGAATTAGGCTATAAATACATGAGGAGAAAATATATACATACATATATAGGCATATATATGTATCCACATGTATTTATTCATATGTGACAGGCAAAACTGGAAAAAACCTACATATATTCTTAGAGCACAGTTATAAAAAGGATGCATTTATAATAGAGACACTCCCAAACAGACTGAAAAATATCTTAATTGGGTTCTGATAGCAGTCTGGCAAGAAATTTTTTGCTGAGTATTTGTCATGTAGAAATAATGTGGAATAATGAAAAGACCTTGAATGAAGACAATATTCTATGTTTTTAGAATTCTAGTTTTAAAATGGGATTCAGCAAACTCAAAGTGAAAAATACACTTTATGAATAACATTTCTATGGCCTTGGTTTTCTCTTGGTCTGGACATTGATGTACTAGGTTTTCAAGTCTGAATAAATCTTTCATTGCATTTGCATGGAGGTTTTATCAAATGAAGGTAAGAAGCAGAGTTAATTTTCTGTCAAGGTTTGCTGTCCCTAGTCTGATGACCTGCTCCAAAATGGGAACACAAAAAATATTGCCTGTGGAAAACCTGTTTGAGAGGATGTATCTAGGAAGTTTCAAGGTCTTAAAAAGATGAGAGGGATTTATGTGTCAGTGTAAGCGTCAGGCAAACAGATTATCATGAACTCGAGCCTTCGGCGATTCTGGCATGCCGCCTTGCAGCTCAGGTCTGTGCCACAATGTCAAGCACCTTTGCAGCCTTTCAGCCTTTACTGGGTGCCGAGGCTGGCTCCTTCTGTGGCCTTCTCTTCACCTCTGCATGTCCATTCTCTCTGCAGGACAGCAAATTTGGCAGTGACAAGATATGCAGCCTTTCCAAAAACATCTCTTAAAAAGAAATTACTTCCCATTACACTTAACAGCAAAATAAAAAAAAATCTCTCAAGCAGGCTCCCATTTAGTTAGCACAGCCTCTATGGTCAGCCTCTGCCCCGGGATGCAGTTCTACCCGAAAATGGTGCACTGTACATGTACACAATTAAGAATTTGTTCAGGGATGTTTCGTATTCAAAAGGTATCAGGAGACACATCTGGTCAACACTGTCATACCATTATGCTGAAAAGGAATTGTACTAAGATTGAAAAAGAAATGTCTTTCTAGAAATACAAACAATTACTTTGGTGTGTATTGCAGCAAGTAATTCAGGTATAACAGTATTTGAAATCTACACAAAAATAACCTTATACTGGCGTTGATATACAGAGTTGGATGAAAAACAATGATTGCAAACAGAAAAAAAAGACAAAGCAAGCCAATTTGATCTAGCTGCATAAGCTATTGCAGACTGCTGATTTTCTTTTCCTTTATTGTAGTTCCAAATGCTTTTCCTTCCTACTGAGATGGTCTTTATGTGTGTACACATCACAGAGAAATGATAAAAGAGATTTTTATGTTTGTTTGATTGAGAAATAAAGCTTTTCTGTTTTTATGTACTGCATTGCTGGCTAGAAGTAGAAAGAGACAGCAAAGCAGATGTATCCTGTGTGCAGCCAGCCTGAAACACTGGAGCAGGAGGGTCTAGACCAATGTGCTGTACTGTCTGTAAGGGAAAAAAAACCTGCTGTAGACATCAGGCCAGATTCCTAAAACAAAAAAAAACAAAAAAAAAAGGTCCTGAAGTTTCCACTTTTTCTTCTCCATATTCTTGCTATTTGAAATTCACTTGTAATAGCTTTAACAACTGTGTTACTTCCTTGCTTTCTGTACATAGAACATACAGGTTTGTTGAATTAAATGCACCCAACATACCCTTATCTGAAAGTTCCATTTGGTGTCAATGGAGTAAAACTAACAGAGCAAAGCATATACATCCATAACCACCCTTGGGAATCTTGCTTCAGTGAAAATCATGTTTGGATATTTTAAATTGTTATCTTACTATGGGATTTATTTCAATGAATATTTACATTGTTATTCCTCTTTACATTCCACTTGCTGTCATGGAACCTTTCACTTGAAAAATATTTCATAATCAACTCATTCCCATTCAATATTCCAGGGTGAAATCAAATATCTGTACAATGTCTCTCCTAAATGAAAGAAAATATGTAAAATAGTAAATAAAAGGCAAAGAAATTGAAACAGCTTGAAAAGATGGGTGATGCTAACAACTCAGGTGCTTCAGATCTTTTATTTCAAGCAATTTAACCAATGACACATTTTCTTCTGACAGAGAGCTGCTCACAACTAAACATGATTTTAGAGAAATTATCATTAAATTTGAAATTCAAATGAAAGGTGTTACCAGAATATTTGTGCTATAGATGAAGTTCCTGCTTACAAGCTATAATCATAGACAAAGCATAAAAGATGCATTGTCCTTAGTTGTGAATATTCATGGATGTGTAGCACCAGACAGGTTTTCTAAAACCTTCCTCTCTTCTGCTTTTCTCATGATGAAAAAATTGTCACCACAAACAGTTTGGGGTGAAGTTTTGTTTCAGCACTTGTTTGAGGGAAATTGCCTGGTTATTTGAGTACCTAAGTGCCTGGCTGGTGCCTAAAACTGAAGTCAAAATGAGAGTGGTTTTATAAGCACTTTAACAAGCAGGAGAGGGCAGGCAGCTAAATCTGTTCTAACAGTTGTGGTAATTGATATTTTTATCTATTTGAATCATAGAATACTATAAAACATTCTACTTCCTGGTTACTAAAGGGCATACAGCACAGAGATAATGAAGTTGACAATGAACTTAGGAACATTGAATGGAAGCTGTCGCATGGAAAATCTAAACATTGTATTATTTTGAATTGTTAAATACCAGCAAATGTAACCACATGGAAAATTAGTATATTTTGTTATACTACTGTTTGGATTTTTTCACTTCTTGCAGGTGAGAGAAAAGAAAAACAAAACCAGGCCCAGAATGGGGGAAAAGTGAGTTTGGTTGTTCATCTGCTGTATCAACCAGATATATTTGTGTCTTCAAATGTATGAGGAAAAGTTTTGCTTCAAATTAAAATGATAACTGCTTAAAGACAGGCCATTTATTTCACATTGAACACTGATGGGACTGAGCCAGCTGCACTGCAGTATGCTAACATTTTTTTGTTGATTTAATTGATCAGAGTAAGCAGAAAACAATCTGAAGAAAAGAAACAGGTATACTACAAAGTGTAAAAAAGTGTAAGCAGTTGGGGCTCAGCAATCAGTGTCATTTAGACTTCAGCCCATTGCAAGTTCCATCAAGGCTGTAAGCTGTTTCAATTTGAGGAATAATTAAATATTGACAATAAAGTTCCTAATAGATTTTTCCTTTATAAATTGGAGTTATGAGCTTTGTTTTCTTTTGATTTGTGGTGGTCTTTTTTGGGCTTTGAATCATGTCAGACTGCTTTTTTTTTTT